>JBCAUG010161170.1:0-20231 GCA_038406175.1 Haplosyllis leylae | reverse complement strand
ATGTTGTAATCGAACTTTTTATGACCTAGTGTGGTGGGGACCCAAAAACCTAGTTTATTATTGCCTTTGCACCCCTTCGCACCCCTCACACCAACCTTTGCACCCCTTTGCACCCTTTGCACCCCTCACACCAACCTTTGCACCCTTCACACCCCAGAAAGACTAAATAGTGATCCAATGTAACATCTGGTGCGAAGGGTGCAAAGGGGTGGGAAGGGTGCAAGAGGTGAGAAGGGTACAAGAGGTGAGAAGGTTGGGGTGCGAGCCACCTGCATGTGAAACTTTCATTGCCTGATTTTTTCCTAAGTCATAAAAGGTGGATGTTGACACTGAAATTAGATTGTTATTGTTTATTCCGTTGCTTGGTAATCAACTGGGGGATGCCCCTCTTCGTCTTCCACTCCTGGGCTTTCTATGTAATTTTAATTTCCTGATAGCCAAAATCGAGTGTATAGGTATCTTTTGCAATTTAAGATCATGGTTGACCCTGATTCAAATTCCTTTTAATTGAGCAGAAATGTATATTTTGACATTTTCACACTGAGACCCCTTCAAGGTGGGCGATGATATGGTGCATCCACTAAAACCAATAAAAAGTCCAAAATAAATACCCATCCTAAAGCATCAGCACATCTCACTCTATCACCTATGTCACTTTGAGCCATCTTGAGTAGTTAGTTTTCACCACAAAACATTCACTTACGGCACAGGGAAAACAGGAATTTGGATGTTCATTTTTCCAAACAGGGAAAACACAGTGAATTTGCCAAAAGATATTAAAAATATGATTTTACATAGGGGATTTAACTGCAACACAGGGAAAATTTTGAAGTTTCAAATTAAAAGATATTTCAGGGTTGTGGTGGGATGTAGCAACAATCTTTTGACTTCTTGAAGCAAGTGTTGAGCTGGGGGGGGACCAAAAATGGTATGACATTTTTGCAACAGACTCCATTGCATTTGTGATTTTAGTTTTGAGAGTAATATTAGTAATGTCTCTGGACAGTGTAGTTGAATAGATGTTATATTTTGAAGCCAAAAAAGCACAGGGGAAAAAGATGAAAACACAGGGACTTTTGACTTGATCAGAATGTGGCCACCCTGTACATGTATCAGCAATTTGACTGGACACTGTTTTATTTAAGAAATTTTATTAGACTGAGGCTGAACCAGAGATGTTTCAATTTCTCCAGTCCAGCCTGAGCCAGGCTGCATCCTATTTGGAATTTTTTTTATGTGTGCTTTTCTGTGCAATATGTTTAATAAAGACAATAATTGATATTGTTTTGTTCAAGAGATATAGACACAATATTGTGGCTGCCTGAGGCTGAACCAGATGTATCTTATAACAGCAATGCACGGATCAAAAGATTTTTTGTGGGAAATGAACCAAAATTTTGCTTTGTGCACGACTACCAAATTTCATTCGTCGACTAGTCGGAGAACATTTGTCGACTAATTGGCAATCAGATGGAAAATAGAAATATGTGAACCACGGATCACCTACACAATAGCATTTTTACTGGCTAGCTATGACGGAAGGTAATGTTTTCAGACATGTCTATTCTTCTGTTCATGTGAAGAAGGAGGGTCCTGTCCAGGAGGAGGGGTGGATCACCTATTTAGAGTACCCACCCCCAATCCAGACCAGACCTAGCGGGAAGAGGGGGGAGTGATGGAAGGGGGTGGGTGGGCCACCTGGTCAGGGTACCCACCCCCTGGACAGAACCAGACCTAGCCGGGGGAGGTGTCACCTGGTCAGGGTACCCACCTACCCCTCCCCCATCCAGACCTAGCTGATGGAAAGGGTCATCTGGTCAGGGTACCCACCCCCGCACCCCTGGCTCCTTGGCTAGGTTGGTCTAGCAGGGTAAGGATGGGGCGGGGGGCATGGTAAGTATTGCCTTGTAATGTTAATGGTAGGGTTAACGTTAGCACCAACGTTTGAGGGAGGTACGAGTAGTCAATAGGTGATTCCAAATCAGCTGATTACCACTTTACCATAAATCAGTCCGCGGTGGGGACCTAGGAAGGCCTTTTGCTACTCAGTGACTGTACATGGGGTGATAGTTGTACCTGAAGGTGGTGGGGACATCTCAAGATAACATTGTGTAATTGAACTTGTTTGAAGATTTTCTGACCTAGCATGGTGGGGACCCAAAAACCTAGTTTATAATTGCCTTCACACCCTTTGCACCAACCTTCTCACCCCTTGCACCCTTGTCACCTTTTGCACCAACCTTCTCACCCCTCGCACCCTTCTCACCATTCTCACCCCTTGCACCCTTTGCACCAACCTTCTAACCCCCCCCCTTTGCACCCCTAGCACCCTTCACACCACTTTACACTCTTCATGTGTTTCAAATGGTGCAAGGGGTGCAAAGAGTGAGGGTGGTGCTAGGGGTGAGAAGGCTGGTGTGAAGGGTGCGAACGAGCCACCTCGTGAAACTTCCACTTCCTGATATTTGAACTCGGGCACAAAAGAATAAAAGTTGGAATGTAGGTCAAGAACAACAACCACTCTCTTTCTGTGTATTGTCCCTCACAGATTTTCAAATTATAGACCAACCTAAGTCCATCATAGTATGGTCCCCTAGATATAGCGGGGTCGCCGGGAGAATAATACTAACTTTTTATGCTGATTAGTCGACTACTCTGCTACCATGCTACCAGAAGTTTAGCCGACTGGTCGCTATTTCATCCGACTAGTCGATATCGTTCTGCGTTCCCTAGTTTGTATGAAACGTTTCGAACATTGTCAAAAGTTCTCAAGTTTATTTCTTTGTACACACTGCGTAGTATTCGTGGAACTCAACGTCTGCTATATCTGATTTCAGGGAGATTTTTATGACATCGATCCTGAATATTCAGCACCATTTTACTCAAGATTAATCATTATATTTTTATGGCCGAGCTTGTACATGTATGAACCCTTTGGTTTATCGATGGATGGTGGTGATGGAGGATGCGAATGGTTTCAGAGGGATCTCTGAAAGTTGCTTTGTAGAATTGGCTTAACGCACTGTCGGAGTATGGTGCTTCACATTGGCCCCCCCCCCCCCGAGGTCACGTTTATGGTCCCCTCTGGTTGATGTATCAACTAAGGCCGCTTGGTGGGTCAACAACCCCCCCCCCTTTCGGGCATAGGGAATTTGGGGTTTTGTCATTTTGAACTCGGGAACAAAAGTTGGAAAGAGAGTCAACAACCCCAACCCCACCACCCACCCACAACTGGACTTTGGGAATTTGGGATTTTATCATTTTTGAACTCGGGAACAAAAGTTGGAGAATGAGTCAACTCCCAACCTCCCCCTTCTTTTGCTTTTTATTGGGTCCTGAGGCTATATTTTCATTATGGTGTTGAATGTATTCTGCAGGTTGGTTTAACAAATTGTTTTGTCGAAGAAAACATGTTGATTCTGAATAATAAAAGAGAACTTTGTTCCCCGTCGCATTCCTGAATGTTACCAAAGAGCGTCCCAGTTACTCGAGGTTCTTTGATGTTACTACCGAAACTAAGCCACTCTCGGAAATTCACGTCGGCAAATTAATATATGTATGTCTTGTCGATGGTCTGGGTATCGCCAAAGAGCGTTCCAGTTGCTCGAGGCTCTTTGGTGTTTCGCTTTCTTCAGAACTCGACATAATAGGCATAGGTTGGTTCAAGAGGAAAAGGTGGTCGCGGATTGACGGAGATTTGACGGAGTATTCAATGTTGGTAGAGTTGTGGCGCCTGTTGCCGATTCATAATTTTTCACTAGGTAGACCAGTTTGTACCATATGTCAAGAATCCAACAAATTACGCGCACGTTGTGTTTACGAAATACACTACGGAAAATGTGAAAATGAAAAAGCCACATGTTGTTACTACGTTTGTGGGACATTTGGGAAATCTAAGAAATTTCTCGTAAATCACTGGCCATAGTTTCAACAAAAATACCTTGCATTAAAACAGGTGTATTTAAAAATGTCTATATTCTACCACTATATTGTGTATGAATACAGTGTAGCACTTATTGAATTTCTTTAAATTGCGTGAACATTACCTCCATTTACATACAGGCGCTTTTTACTTAATCCGTCATGTGTACACTGCAAATATGAATTTTAAGTACGTGTAATTATCCAATTGCCACGTAAATGTAGTTGTTGTGAGGCAAAATTCTGTCTGGGAAACGGATTTAAACTGACAAAACAATCATATAGCTCACAGTCTGGCTTCTCTTGTGCTCCTTCCATGAATGGAATGGTCTTTTCACTGAACTCACCGTTATGCAATTTACTTTCCGAATGGAAAGAGCGGTTTTCATTCCAAGTGTTTGTTGGTGACTCGTTGGTGAGTAAAAGACGCAGTAAATGCATCCCACCCAGCCTGCAAAATATCTTTGTTGTTTTCCCTCCGACTCATTTTTGACAAGTTTATTCATTCACATTTGTCTCCAATATTTTAAAATAAGCCTTATTAATATTTCAGCTGAAAACAAATGTGAACTAAATTGTTTGGCGAAAGGACAACACTTTTACTACAGACTCGCGTCCAAGGTAATAGATGGGACTCCATGCACTCAGGACAGTATGGATGTATGTGTTGATGGCACTTGCCAGGTAACGTTCCATTTAAATTTATTGTAACAAGTATTTTTCCTTTGCTTCTGTGACTTTCTAACTCCATCAACTTTCCTTGCGATGTTCCATCCTTAAGAACCCCAACTGTACCATAACATTAGTGGACTCAAATTCGATGATGATAGATATAATCATTGGCAAAAAGGTTATCGTGAAACTGTGATTCTGGTTTCTTGTGTTTTCTTACCTATCCTGCCTGAGAAACTGATTCTTTTACAAGAACTTTCTATTTTACACAGATTTACATCTAATTGCTTTCTTTTGAAAAGTTTTTTTTGTGTATTGAACAATCACATTCCTTCCATCAACACACAAGAGACTATTCAGAGAAAGTACAAGTATACACGCACCATTTTTGCTTGTTCATGCACAATAAGACTTAAGAGGGAAACAATAGTACCTATGAAATGTTGAATGAAGTCGTAGTCATGGCTTGTGCCAGACATAACAAGAACACAACATCCGAATATCATTCATGTAAAAAGCTAAAGCAAAAGTTAAGTGCTCATAAACAAGGGAAATAGCTCATCATCATGGACACCTGTGCCCTCGTAAAGTAAGTGCGCACACAACAAGTGGATTGAAGTGACTAAAATAAAGAAAGGAACTCAAAAAAGAGAAATAAAAGAAACTTTGGAAGCAATTAATCAATTTTTCTACCAATGAGGCAAAGGCGGCCACCCAATGTGTAAAGTGGCTGCTGCCAAACTGTATGAGTGCATGTCATGAAATCTTTATTCTTGGATACCCTTTAATCCTTGTTCATTTCAACGTAGAGTCATTTTTCCATTTCTGTATTACAACAGTTGCCCTATCCAATTCCCAACAAAAAAAATGAAAAGTGTGGTATACCATTTTACTCAAGAATAAGTACTAAAGACCTGGAGTCAGCAACAACTAAGTAAAAAGTAACCAAGTTGACCTGAAGAGAGAGAAAGTATTTTCATTACAGGAAACACGTCAGAACGTTTGTTCGATTCACACTCGAGTAAATTAAGAAGGATCAAACATAAATTGCACGAAAGCGCTTCCCGAGACAAGGCCACTTTTTTTGTGGTGAGATTATCTTTTCGATGCAGGATTCACAGCTATCGCGAGTAGTCGTCGAGTACAGCAAAGTTACCAGTACCTGCCACATTTTGTGCCCTTCAAAGCTAATAAAAAGTGACTGTCGTTACTTTTTGTGAAAGGCTTTTTCGAATGAGGCTGGTCGGATCCTGTTATAACATGTCAATTAATATCGCTACACCTAATTGAAACCAAGCGATCGTGTTTCAGATGTGACAAATTAGTGATGAAGTGAAATACGCAAAATAATAATGTTGCCATATGTAAGATTAATGGGCCACAAAAATGTGTTAAATAAGTTTTAACTGTTAATGACAGAGGAAGCCAATCGAAGAGAAATTGAGTTAGCTTGCGACTAGACATTTAATTAACCTAGTATTTAGCTTTCGTTCCTTTCCCTGCGACGTGAGAATAATTTAAAATCCTCTTTCAGGTTCTGAGCTCACGGGCTCGGTGGAAATTTTCGTTATTTTCGTATGGGCTCTGTATGGGTGTTTTCTCTTTTTTCTCTGCAAGTCTGTAACTTTCACTGTCAATGCAAAAAATCTCTCAATGTACGTCGTTTTCCCGTTTTCAGTCTGTTGGATGTGACAAAATGTTGCATAGTGGAGTGAAGTTTGACGCATGTATGGAGTGTGGAGGTGACGGCAGCACATGCACCACTGTCAGTAATGCAGTAGATACTCACCATCTGAGAAATGGTAACCATGTACCTCAGCAATTCACCACATTATTGATAAGGCAGTCTCCTCATTTCAAAAGCAATCAAAACGTGATTTCATCACCTTTGCGTTAGTTGTAGTTTGTATGTCGCTGTTGTAATGTATGTATGTTTAATGTAATGTATGTGTATGTATAATGTGTCTTCTGTAGTGTTCTGTGGTGCAGATGTTTAAAAAAGAGGTGAACATTTGATGCATTGTGTAATTGCAGGATACCATGATCTGCTATTGATCCCATCAGGATCCACATCCATCAGTATCAGGGAAAGCAAGGCTACTGCCAGCTATTTAGGTATGTCTATTTACAAATTGGCTTTATCATTCTTACACCTATTTACACAATAGCAGAGAGAGCTCAATTGGCCCCATAAGTAAAACCTTCCAATTGATACTTAAGCTTGTGTAAACTTTGTTTAGTAGCTAATCCGTTGGAATCCATGAAGAGTACTTGGTACTTATGTTTACTTAGCGTTGAAATGGGCGACAGAAATAATAGATTTTTTTTTAAATTTCGGTCTTTGCGGACTTCGATTTTGATCCTGTTCTTGTTTCGTCTCTGTACTATAGTAATTCTTGTGACAGTAAGAACACTATTTTCACGTGAACCCACTTGTACGGCAAACACTATCAGATTGCCGGAATGCCTTGCGGGTAGAAATGTTTTTTTCTTTTCATTTGTATCAGGGACCACCATTGTTAAGGGGATCATGGATTTCAATTTAAACTTCAGATTTATGACATCATTTTGTGTTGTCTACTGCAGCATTGAGGGATCTCCAAGGCAATTACTTATTGAATGGAAAATGGAGAATAGATCTCCCTCTGCCTAAAGAAATGGTGGGAACTGTGTTCAGGTATACACGCGGTAAGCAAGCGAGCGATGAAGCGGAAACTCTGACAGCTGATGGACCTACGAATCAGCCTCTCTTCTTAGTGGTAAATTGTTCATTTGTAAGGAGAAATAATGTTTGACAGGCGGCTACTTTATTGGCACCTTTGATCCTGTAGACATATGTAAACTTCAGTCTTTCTAATTGTAAGGGGTAATAAGGTGAGAACCCGAGTTTCGAATAACTCGAAAGAAATCAGTTCGTGTTTTTAAACGATTTTTCTCTGGATCCAGAACTTTGGTAGCTCCCAAGTTTTTCTGATAATTTCAACAATGTTTTTCTTAATTTAATATTAGTTTCCCACTTTCAGTTACTGAGGCAGCACGGTCATCACGCCCAGATCTTTTACAATTACTCAGTTCCGAAAACCGTGCGGTCATCTTACAGGGACACATACGAATGGAAAGTGGGTCCGTGGCAAGCATGCAGTGCCAGTTGTGGACTTGGTAGGCATTATACATTATAATACTTTATAATGTTTTCAAATGATCAGAATACTCTTTAAAACATTCGTGAGAAAAATGCTTCAGGTCACATAAAATTGTGTTTCATTTTGTAACAAATATTACCTAAGTCTTTCCATGGACTTTTAAGAATCATTATTTAACAGGTCAACAGCAGAGAGTTGTTGAATGTGAGAGAACAAACGATGGTGAAATAGTTAGCAATGATCTCTGTGATTTCCACAGGAAACCCACAATTAACCAGTCTTGTAGTGTCCAATCTTGCCCTGCAACGTGAGTATCTTTGTTTTCGGATTAGCGGCAAATGCGAGAATTAGAAAAATGTTCAAAAGTAATGATAACTAATTTCCGTGGTAGTGCCACCTTCCTCAAATACAACCTAATAATTGGATCAGTTGAACGAAAATTTCCTTTGCTATTTTCGGACTTTAAGTAATATACACAAATCTGAACAATGTTTATTTCACTTGGAACACAGGTTCGCGTGATTTTCTCCAAAGTATTTAAATCTCTTTCCCAAATGTATATACTAGGTGGCATGCTGGTTTTTGGGAGGAATGTTCTACCACTTGTGGAGAAGGTGTGCAGATCAGATCTGTGTACTGTCAGCAGGTGCAACAAAGGGATCTCATCAGTATTGTTGACTCCAGCCATTGTACTGAAGTCAGACCTTCATCTGTTAAAATATGTAACCAGGATGTTCCATGTCCTAAATGGGAAGTTGGCGAATGGTCACAGGTATGATGTGGTTGAAAATATTATCTATCGCAATTTATTTTTCGTTTTCCAACGGAGTATCTTTTTGAAGAAAAGTGATCCTCGCACTTTAAAGATTTATTGGCAGCATCAAATTGATAATCAGATCAAGTATCAAAACAGATATTTTTAACAGTACACAAATCCTTTGAGATTTATTTATTCGTCAAATATTTAGAACATTGTTGATGAAATGGATAGGAAATTTCTGATGTTGATCTTGAAACGTATGTTGATGCAGTGTAATAGAGTATGCGGTGCAGGTGAACAGGTTAGATCGGTGATCTGCAGAGCTCAGCACACGATGCCCAATGCCATCAGTGACATACTGCCTTCTCAGCGATGTGATGCAGAGGACAAACCTGCCAGTAGGCAGCTATGTAATAGTGGACCTTGCGGAGGACTCGAGTGGGTTGTGTCTAGGTGGTCTGGGGTATGTGTGTATATTGACAGCACTTCCCACAAACGAGCAATAATTTAAACAAACAAGAGTTTCAAGTTGTTGAAATAGTTGTTTGGAACATAATACTGCTTGAAAGCAGATACACTTTATAAAATTTCTTAATGTGATAAACATTGTGACAAACCGGTCGATTGTGAAACGTTTGAGATTGACATCTGCACAGCAGGTCATTTTTCCCCGTCACACGAGAAGAGAATATCTTTCACTGAATATGTTATCGACTGGTAGTCTTAAAATACCCTCCAGGATTGAACTGTGGCAAAGACATGTAGTCATTGACTGTGTGTAATAAATCATGGCCAAGAAGTCTGTTGTCGAGGTGCCAAATGTTGATCCCAAGATCCAATTGTAAAATCTTTGTTTCATATGTATTTTACTGTAGTGTCCGGACAGCTGCAGTGAAGCCATGGAAACCCGCCATGTCTTCTGCAGCAGTAAAACTGGGAAAATCTATGCAGATGAGTTGTGCGATGTCGATGAGAAACCAGAGACAAGTAGAGAGTGCCCTCCCGTGGACGGTTGTCAGTCTCTCCCTCAGTGGCACGCATCTGAGTGGGGTCGGGTAAAGTCCTTGATTTTAAATATATTATAATATGATGTAATATGTATACATTCGTGCAGAAGGACTTCACTTGGATACCAAGATAAATTAATAGGTATTGATCGAAACGTAAATAATTTATGCATCTTGTAAATACATGATAGTGTTCGGCACGCTGCGGAGCTGGTGTACAAGTACGACACGTTACTTGCGCGAAGATGGAGAATGATGAACTTGTGATGGTAGATGAGACTCAATGCTATAGAGCTAAGAAGATGGTATCCTACCAAAACTGTACTGGCAACAGTTGTACTGGAATTTGGTTCTCGGGTCCATATGGAAAAGTATGCAGCATTTAAATTTTAATTCCATTCGTGCATTTGTGTTTTCACCCGGTAAACACTCTTTGAATGATCTTGTTGTACTGTATTTCTAGTGCTCTGCCCCGTGTGGAGGTGGAGAGAAGAAAAGGGAGGTACTATGTTTCCAAAAGGATCAGTTGGTGGATCCGTCCGAGTGCAATCCAAACACCCGCCCTGATGCGTATGGAGATTGTAATGCAGAACCTTGTGATGAAGGTAACTGAAAAATACAATACAAATTCCCTGCGTTCTCGGGAACGTTGTAATTTAAATGAATTATGTTTGCACATTCATAGTCGTTAAAAGAAGCAAAGCATCTTATCTTTAAAACAAGCTGATCAGGCGAAATTGTGGTATTGATATTTTCAGACAACTTGCTGCTTGTGGGAGGATGCAAGAGTACAGAATTCGGTTGCTGTCCAGATGGTATCACAGCAGCAGAAGGTGCAAATTACCTGAACTGCCCCGCAAAAGACTCCATACCGCGAGGTGCTTGTTTGGAGACCGAATTTGGATGTTGCCACGACGGCGTCACAGCAGCTCAAGGACCTTTTAATTTTGGATGTCCACATTTCACCTGTGCCGTAAGTGAATTTGTTTTGCAAGGAAGGGCTGTAATATGAGATCTCGCATTAACATTACGAGGTATACCGACCACGCACCCCACCGTCCCAATTCCTCATGTTACCTTATTGATTATTCTAGACTAGCCCTAGAAAATCTGTAGACTCTGGCATAATTTTTAAAATCTTTCTGAAATTGTGCCTGTTTTTTAGGACACGTTGTTCGGATGTTGCACAGATGGTCAGACGCCAGCTGCAGGACCAAACAGTGAAGGTTGTCCAATTGTATTCGGCTGCGAAGCGACGGCTTTTGGGTGCTGTGATGACGGTGTCACACCTGCCAATGGGTTTAATGGTGAAGGATGCCAGGAAAAGGAACGACCAGTACCCTGTTCGCAAACACCGTACGGGTGCTGCTTTGATGGATTGACGCCTGCGAAAGGTACTGAAAATTCTGTGTGAAAATGGCCGGTATTCATAAATCTTCCATATCAGTGAACATTTTAACCCTGTAATCAACTAAAATTACTTGCAGGTCCAAATAGAGAAGGTTGTGATGAAGGATCTGGCTCTGTGTGTGAAGATTACCTTTTCGGTTGCTGCAGTGACGGGGTTACACGTGCAGGAGGGCCAAACAAGGAAGGCTGTAATGAAATAGATGCAGGATGCTCTGTGTCTTATTATGGATGCTGTCCTGATGGTGTGAAAGCAGCAAAAGGGCCTGGATATCAAGGATGTCCGGGAGTGCTACCTCATGTGCCGTCAATTTGTGCGAACAGTCTGTACGGATGTTGCCCGGATGGACAGACGGTTGCTATAGGACCAAATCAACAGGGCTGCGACGGGCCTGTTTCGGTTTGTTACATTTTTCACAAACCTTGCACATCTTTTCACTCACATATATGTTCTTGAATGTTCCACATATTTTCATTTCATTAAGCTCAAATCTATACCGTATTAAGTCACGTCATTAGTCAATATTAGTAAATCTCGCATAAATTTGAAACTTAGATTGGATGTGACCGGAGCCAGTATGGTTGTTGTCCCGATGGTTTAACCGAGGCACGTGGCAGTAATTACGAGGGTTGTGATGAAGGTTTGATCGTTGGAGGATGTGCTGGTACAAGACATGGATGTTGTCCTGACGGTGTCAGCGCTGCGCACGGACCAAACTATTACGGATGCGATATTGAAGGACAACACCCTCATTGTGACAGGGTATGATTCCGTTACTTTAAAAATTTCCAAAAATCAAAAGGTTTTATTATGAAGTTAAAGTGAAAGGATTCTCTTGCGTTCTCTTGATTTCGATTGCTAACTGTATGGTCACGACGATTAAAGTATGAAGAAGTGATTAATTTTGTAATTTTTGGGTTTACCAACTATGACTAGGCCTCATTTGAAATAAATATGAACAAAAGGAAGGACAGTGGTTTTAAAGCCATACAGTTGAAAATGAATTAACAATTCTATCTTTTTAACTTTTTTAAATCAGACACGATTTGGTTGTTGCCTTGATGGTTTTTCCGTTGCTGCTGGTCCTAACTTCGATGGTTGCGGTTTGGAAGGAGAATATAAAGAAGTATGTAGAGATTCACCGTGGGGCTGCTGCGCTGACGGAGTGTCTTTTGCGCAGGGACCTAACAACGCTGGGTGTCCGGATGTCATTCAGAGAGCAGGTTAGTTTTGTACTATTTGTGATGGAAAATTAGATTTTTTGTACAAAAACATTTCTTGTATCTCTCGTCATTTTGACATTTGATGGAAGGTTCTTGGCATATTTTCTTTATCGGTTTGTTCAATACTTTTCACAAACGTTTGGGGACTCAGAGAATGGAGACACTGGCCTTTTAAACCCAATATCCTAGCTGTCATAACGTTTCAACTTGGGTTGTCACCGGTGTGACGTTTTCACAAACCAGCAATGTTTGAGTGTTTGAAAACTCATAACTTGTTTTCATATACTTCGGTGGGGTGTTTGAGTGTGATTTTATTGTATTCAAACAATCCTCCGTCCATTTTGTGATGGTGACCAGATGTAATGGACCAAAAGTAACATTTTTCTTTTGATTTCTTCAATTTTTAGTCGCGCCGCCTCAACGAGCGGAGCGACTTACTTGGTCACTGTACTTGAAAATATTCATGTATTTAAAATCGTCGGCCTCTTTGGTTATTTAGCAAAATATTATTTTGAATTTATTATTAAAGCAAGAATGTTAAGTAGCATTGTGTCACACCGCACTTGACTTTGAACTCGGTATCCTTTTTTAGCTCAATAGATGGCTAGGTAGCCAGCAAGATATTCAGCTAGATAAATCATAAATAGCTAAAGATGGATATCTAGCGAGTGAAATGGATAGTTAGCTAAGATAGAGAGACAGGTACACATAATAGTAAGTAAGTTGCTTAGAATATCCTCGAATGCATTTCAAAGAATTTTAAAAATTAAAAAAAGATTTTTGGGTCCGAACATACATCAAGCCAAATCTGGTGTTTACTCATTTCCGGGCAGGAGGTTCCGAAAATCAGAGTTGCTCAGAATGGTCTGAAACATGTTTTCGTTTTGGAATATTTGAGATCTGAGGAAATTTTCAAAATTGTGTGTGTGAGCTAACAAGCAAGCAACACAACAACCATACGTACACCGTGTTTGTGATTTCGGAGTGGGTGTTTGAACATGTGGCATTTGAATTCATTTACATCGGGACATTTGAGAACAAAATCCTTCATCGGTCCTCAAATCCTAAACCTCGGAGAGCGCGATGGGAGGTAATTTCAGTTTGCTTATTTCTCATCAGCAATAGCAGATCCACAAATTAAGTGAGGTAGATCCAAAGAGAGCGGACCTAGATTCTGTAATTCTAAATGAACATCAACTGTAAATGAGAGAAAGTGATGTGTATATATTTTGCAACTTTTGGGAAATAAACGTTAAAACAAGTTGCTGACAGTCAGTTTCTTTCACTGTAAAACATTCTTTTCTACTATTAAATATTGTAGTTCCTTCAAAATTACCACTTTCTTGTTATTGCTTGAAGAAAATGAGCTTTCTAGTAATAATTTTCATGGTAGAAGATTTCAACATATTGTTTGGAACAGACGAGCAAATGATTGTGTGAATCTTAAATGAGCAAATAATTCAGCCATGGTGCAAGTTTTTCCACTGCCGTATTTTGAAGCTGTACTGTTGAAACATACATGCGAACAAATGTGATCATTTATATAGATACTAGAGAAAAAGAAGGTAAAATAGGCTTAAGAAAGTCAAAGTGTGGTTTTACGTTCTGATATCTTGAAAAAGTATTCGAAATTTAAGATCGGTTGAAAATTTAATGGACATTGAAAATTATTTATATTTAATTTCAATTACTTTTTTCCTCTGATAACACTTGAATGTGAATATATGCAGAAATTAGAAGTTATTTTTTCATATTGTGATAATTACAAATCATAAATCTATTTGTGTAGGCATTCTGGGTGTCATGCATGAATGCCTTCCAATTACTGCGAAGGGTTCTGGTCGGCTGCACCTGTGCCTTCCCGGGCTCAGTTTGAAAGTTGCTGCCGACCTGAACACACGTTAGATTGCACTGCTGCTATGTCCGACAAAGACAAAGAACATAGGGCCCCGGCCACAAAAGTTTCCAACTTCAAGGACTTCAATGATCACGGTACAACTGCCCAGGAGGAGGCAGTAGTACTGGAGGTCAGTGAAAAGGATGTAGCAGAGTTCCCGGAGGACAACAAGGCAGGTGCAAGTGGAGGAGCCAAACCTAAGAAGTACAAAAAGAAGCAGGAGTCTGAAGAGGAACGTAACCTCAGGTTGGAGGAAGAGCAGATGGCCAGGGAACTGGAGGAAGAGCAATGAAGGGTCGACCTACTTCGCCGCCGAAACAAACTCGAGGAGCAGAGGAAAGAGCGGGACAGACTTCGGCAGTTACAGCAGAAGTTACAGGGCAACCTGGATGAAGGCCCACCGGCCATGGTGGAAGCAGAGGCTGTCCGCCCCCCTCCCTTCGGCATGCCACCAGGGTATGGTAACCTTCAATATCTAAATAGAATGGGCAAAGTGCATAGTTGGCTGTCGTCACAGTCTGTACCCGGTAACCTGGGCCCCAATGTCACCAGAATGAGTGAATTCAGGGACAACCCCGTGCCTCCCACATATGATCATGACAACCCCTACATGTATGATCATGATCAAGTGCAGCACGCAGGTCCACTAGATGATGCATCGAAAAGAGTGCAGCCGCCAGATTCCAGAGTACCCCACCATAGGTTTACTGACCCAAAGTTTTCAGCATTTAAGAAGCTAGCAGCAACCAATAAGACTAATTAACATTGCAGTAATAGTGTAGACCGACTGGTAGCACAAGGTCTATGGCCCCGTGAAGCACAAGACCCTCAGGAGGCGCTGCGAGACAGGGACCCGTCACCACCGCCCCGCGAAAACATGTTGCAGCAGGATGAACGCAGAATGGAAGGTCTGTCAGTTTTCTCTGATAATTCTAGTCTCTCCGGTAATAAGAAAAATGTATCGCTCAAAAAAGGTCTAAAATCGGGGGTACTTGAAAAACCAGATACGGTGGTGGGGGTACAACTTAAGTTCCCTCATACCAGTCAGCTGCGTTCCTTTGTACACAAGCCACTCACCTTCGACAAACTGTCCTTCGAATGCTTTGTAGTGGGCGAACTGCGTACCATTGAAAAGTGTAATGACTCAGAGGAGATACTGGGGAGGCTGCGAATCCTCACCAGAATCTGCTACTGGAAGGCGGGGGGCAATGCCTGGCCGAAGGTCAGGTCCATGTACCAAGCCATAATCAGGTCTATAGAAGACCAGGACCGGTCTTGGTTAACCCCACTCCACATGTACGATGCCATGATGCAGGTGGACTATGATAAGATTACCTCGTCAGGCTACAGTAGTGATAGGGGTAGTGACAAGCCCAAAAACAAAATAGACACGTGGTTCTGCAGGGAATATAACAAAGGGGAGTGCTCTGAAGTGGGGGCCCACACTGTAAGCATTAGAGGGGAGGACAGACTGGCCCAGCACATATGTGCAAGGTGCTGGAGGGACCGAAAATACAAGAAGCATCATCCAGCCAATTCAGAGGAATGCCCAAGGAAGGATACATGAAACCGAGGGGATTCAGGAGAGATCCTGAATCCCGAAAGGTGTAGTGTGTCAAATGGTGAAATTGGGCCTGTCCAGACACGCGGCCACCCAAGTAACATGTGTGACAACGCAAACAACAGTAATAATACCCTGGATACAGATTGCAATAGTCATGACAATCACAAGTATTCACATGGTAATTCGCAAGTTAAACCAGGTATGCACTGCAATAATAGCGCAATAGAGTTGTTTAAAGGTCAGCATAACAATGGGGGCAACACCGCGGGAAACTTAAACAAACACAATGAATGCAGCTTTAACTACGTGGGAATGGCTTGCGAACCCAATCATGATAATTCCGGTAGCCAACATGATACATGTAATCATGACAATGTCGATGGTAATGCATGTAATCATGATAATGTGGATAGTAATACCGGGCAGCCTAGTGTCTCCAACCAGGTTGATGACAGCACCACTATCAAGGTAATAGAAAATAACGAGGGTGCGATGCTGGAAGTAGACCAGATCAGCGGCTACTTGGGAGACGGGTGCATGGGGGGGTCGGACAAGGAAGATGAGTTGGACCCACTCCCCCAACGAGGTGAATTTTATCCTCCACAGCGAAGTAGTTTCAATGACGAAATGGTACAAGCCGTTCAGCATGTTTGTAATGATGGCAGGCTTAACAGTGAGTCCTGTCTGTATCAGGTCCCTACAAAATGGAACCTGCAGCTCTTAGGCAATCTACTCGCAGGATATCATGATCAGCACATAATACATTATCTTAAGTATGGGTGCAGCCTAGGTATCACAGGGGACACCTCTAGGTTATCTCCCACTTTGTGTAACCACAAAGGTGCCACTCAGTATCCACAGGCAGTTGAAGCTTACATTACAAAAGAGCTCCAGCAAGGGGCCTTAATTAATTGGGCCCTTTGATAGACCTCCTTTTAGAAACACAGTAATAGGATGTTCACCTCTGTCCACAAGACCCAAGAAAGCCTCCACAGATAGGAGAATCATCATGGACTCAAGTTGGCCCATAGGTCAGTCGGTCAATGACCTAATTCCTAAAGACTCTTACATGGGGGAGCCTATTAAACTCACTTACCCCACTGTTGACAAACTAGCTGAGCGGGTACATCAACTGGGAACTTCAGCAAAAATGTTTAAACGGGACCTTCGGCGAGCCTTCAAACAGGTATACATAGACCTGCTGCATGTTCCATTGCAGGGAGTTACCTGGAAAGGTAAATGGTATTTTGATTTGACCCTCAGCATGGGAAATAGGATGGCCCCCTATTTATGTCAGAGAATAACTACAGCCATAACCCACATTCATACTTCACTTGATTACTTCCTTCTCAACTATGTTGATGATTTCGCTGGAGCTGAGCTCCCAGACAGGGCAGACAGCAGCTTTCAGGCCTTAGGTAGGCTGCTTCAAGCAGTAGGCATACAGGAGGCCACAGACAAAGCGGAGCCCCCAGCCCCCTGCATGGTGTTTCTAGGCACGGGGTTGGATGCACAGAAACAAGTCCTTTTTGTCACACCTGAAAGGTTGCAGGAGCTGGTGCTGGAACTAGAAGTCTGGAGATTTCGAGTCTCCTGCACCAGAAAGCAACTGGAGAGGTTAGTAGGCAAGCTACAGTTTGTAGCAAATTGTGTCAGGCCGGGAAGGTTATTTATTTCCAGGTTACTGGTGCAACTTAAATCCATGGACAGGAAGCAGACATGGCCAGTACACCCAGAGACCAGGAAGGACATCAAATGGTGGTGGAATTTCCTGCCCCAGTTCAATGGTACAGCAATTCTTTGGGCTGAGCAATTTCTCCAGCCAGGACAGGTCCTTCAGACAGACGCCTCCATGAAAGGAGCGGGGGGGGAGGGGGGGTCATGGGGGACAAATACTATAGGGTACAGTTCCAGCCTGAGGTGTTACGGGAGAATCCCATCATTGCCCACCTAGAATTACTAGCGGTTGTGGTAGCAGTAAAAATATGGTCCAATGAATTGGCAGCCAAGAAAATAGTCATAAAATGTGATAATGAATCGGTAGTCCATGCTATTAACGCGGGCCGCGTCAAAGATACGCAGTTGCTCAGGGGCATCAGGGAATTATGTTATTTGTGCACAAAAATTCAACTAGAAGTAAGAGCGGTACATATTCCTATGGACAGTAATGTGTTGCCAGACTGCCTGTCAAGATGGTCCAGTGGGGAGCACAGGAGAAGATTTTACAGAGAAACCAGGGGGAAAGGGTACAAGCGCACGCATGTGTGTGACAAGTTGTTGTGCTACACAAATAAATGGTAATTACGTTGCAGGAAATCACCCGGGCCCGCAGTTTGACCTGAAACTTAACCTCTGCATGTCTTTACAGCCAAAACAATTCAACAACTAGATCAGCAGGTATGGGCAGATATATTTAACAACTTTTCGCCAGGGTATGCTGCAACACTCAAGACCACGGCAAAGCACTATGCACGATTCTGTTCGTTTTATCACACGCACCCATTTCCAGTCACAGAATGGCAACTATGCAGGTTTGCTAAATATGTTAGTAAATTCGTAGAAGCCATAGGCACAGTCACAAATTATGCAGGAGCCCTTAAGTCATTAAATGAATTGGCATTGTTTGGTCCCGTCATAACAGGTAAAATATTCAAGTGGTTGGTGAAAGGACTTGGGAAGAAAATGAAGAGACCTGTTACACAGGCCTTGGCCATCACCCCTCCCATACTTAAACAGATAGCACAGATACTGGACAGGAGTAATCCATTACATGTGGTCTGTTATGCAGCACTACTGGTGGGATTCTATATGTTTTTACGCAGTTCCAACCTAGTACCCAGTACCTCTGAGAAGTTTGACCCTGATAAGCAATGAACACAACAGGACGTCAGAATCTGCCACAACACAGTCCTGGTTGATGTAAAGTAGTCAAAGACAATACAGTTTGGAGAAAGAGTCCTCCAGATTCCCCTCATTCCAGTGGCAGATCCCGATCTGTGTCCCGTGACTTGGGTCAAATACATTAAGACAGTCAATTATGGTCGCCCTCATGATCCAGTGTTTGCTGTTAAACAGCATGGCGAACTTGTTCCCCTGTCCTACAATCAGCTCAGTTACAGACTTAAAAAATGGGGAGAGAAGATTGGAGCTGACTCTTCCATAATGACTTTACATGGAATGAGACGCGGAGGTGGGACTTTTGCCCAAAAAGCCAATCTTCCAGGGGAGGCGATCCAAATTTTGGGCGACTGGGCGAGTGATGCCTACAAGAGATACATCAACTGGTCCCTGAAATCCAGATATCTTAATATGAAGATATTCTCTAAGGCAGTGGAAGATAGAATGCGATTTGGGTCAGATGATAGTGATTAATTATACTTACAGATGCGACAGTCGTCGACAATGGGCGCAACCAGTCTCAGAAGCGGCACAATTACGATCAACCTTTGGACCTTAACAAAAAATCGCGAAGGCAGTTACAGTCTCCTCAGCAGACAGGGGGAAATGCAATAAATTGTGGATATCTACGACCCCCCCAACAGTATGTTAATTGGTGATGATACTGTTTCCAATGTCATACCCATCCTTATGGGAAGTGTGGTAAAGAAATACATCGGGCTCACCACCTATCAGGTACTACTGGATATCAAGCGAAGGATGCCAGATCTTGGATTCCCAGTCATTATTCTCCAGTTGGGGATGATTGATGTGCAAACTCATTCGGTAATGGAATTCACCAATGCCTACAGAGAGATCGTACTGTTTCTGCATGCTAAAGCTCCAGCTAGTTTCATTCTGGCTTCAGAAATCATCCCCAGACCTGCTGAAGAGACTGCCAGTACACCCAAGATAATAACATTCAATAATGCCATAAAGTCAGTAGTTCGTGAAATGTCAGCTGTAGGAGTTAAAATTTCGCATCTGGGGACATTTAAACTATTTATCGATCGCAAAGATAATAAAATCATTCGACCGATATCTAGGTATTTTGAACATGGATGTGTGCCCATGGGTATGGGGGCTCAAATGTACATGACTTTTGTTAAAAGGATGATCGAAGTTGTGTCAAAAAATCTCAGTAAATCATAAGTAGTATGTACTGTTAATAAAATCAGTAATTGTAAATGTTCATTCTTGGCGCAGTCAAGTTAGTTAGATACTAACCTGACCGGTATTTGGAGTAAGCTTAGAATGAAGCATAAAATAGCATGTATTCAGTTTTTGTTCATATTTGCAGTGTACGAAATGTGATAGTTGTTGCTGTAATCACACAAAGTCATAGTTGTTGCTTAATTGTAATTTAATTACGCCAAACACAAATAAAAACATACATTAAAAAAGCCATACAGTAGTCCAGTAATTGTGTAGGCATTCTGGGTGTCATGCATGAATGCCTTCCAATTACTGCGAAGGGTTCTGGTTGGCTGCACCTGTGCCTTCCCGGGCTCAGTTTGAAAGTTGCTGCCGACCTGAACACACGTTACCCGCCCACGTCCTCCCAGTGTTAAAATAATACAAGGATAGGGAGTAAGCTTAGAATGAAGCATAAAATAGCATGCATTCAGTTTTTGTTCATATTTGCAGTGTACGAAATGTGATAGTTGTTGCTGTAATCACACAAAGTCATAGTTGTTGC
>JBCAUG010161059.1:0-20234 GCA_038406175.1 Haplosyllis leylae | reverse complement strand
ATTGATGGTTTTTGCCCTGAAATTTTGGGCCCCCCTGTGGTGGAGACCTATGAAGGCCTTTTGCAGCTCAGTGAGTGTACATGGGTGAGGATTCTACTTGGGAGGTGGTAGGGACACCTCAACATAACATTATGTAATCAAACTTTTTTGAACATTTTGTAACCTAGCATGGTGGGGACAAAAAAACCTAGTTTTAATGCCCTTGTGCCCTGGCCTCGTGCCCATGGTGGGGACATAAAAACCTACTTTATACTGGCCTCACACCCTCATGCCCTTACACCCTGCCCTCTCACCCTTACACCATCTCACCCTTGTGCCCATGGTGGGGACACAAAAACTTAAGTTTATACTACCCTTGCACCCTGCCCTCATGTTAGTGGTTGATTGGCACTTTTTGCCCAGAAAAGTTGGGCCCATGGTGGGGATCTACAAAGGCCTTTTGCAGCTCTGTGAATACAGATGGGGTGAGGATTGTACTTGCAGGTGGTGGGGACACCTCAACACTGCATGTCATAACCAAACTTTTTGCACCGAGAGGCAGTGGGGAGCAAAAAACTAGTTCAAACTCCATTGGGGGGAGGC
Source organism: Haplosyllis leylae (assembly GCA_038406175.1). NCBI lineage: Eukaryota > Metazoa > Annelida > Polychaeta > Phyllodocida > Syllidae > Haplosyllis > Haplosyllis leylae. Next base: position 19,652 of record JBCAUG010161059.1, on the reverse strand, counting down.
CTTTTTGCCCTGGGAGGGCAGGAGGCCTTTTACCCTGGAAAAGAATCGGGGAGGGAGGCCTTTTGCCCTGGGCAGGAGGCCTTTTGCACTGGTAGGGCGGGAGGCCTTTCACCCTGGAAAAGAATCAGCAACTTGGGTGCAAGGCCTCTCACCTTAACGAGCCACCTGGTGAAACTTTCACAACCTGATATTTTTTTTTGTGAAGCAACGTTACTGTTGATAGAAAATGCTGATAGGTACTAGGTGATTCAGTGAAATAAGTAAAGGATGACAAACACAGTAGATCAGATTTCATATTTCCAGTGTCTAACATTTTTCGGAAAAAAGTAATATGTGTAGTTGTCCAAGAGCTTATCAAACCATACAAACTGTGAAATAACACTACACTACATTGTAATGATTACATATATTTTTTACTTTCACTCTAGTGTGAGTTCACAAAACTTCATCATTCCTGATCTAATTTCAGGGGCGGATACATAATTTCCTGTGACAGGGGGCGCCAACCCGAGACATTTTTTTTAAATTTCCTGAAAAAAACCCTGCAGCACGAAAGGAAATTGGTTCGGGGAGGGGAGCCAATGGTGCTCCCTTGGATCCGCCACTGATTTCAACTATTGATTTTCATCTACTTTAGAATAATAACAATCTCCATATTCTTCATCCAGTGACATGTAGAACAACAAGTAGTCACGCAACAGCGAAGGCAATTCCAGATGTGGGACCCTCAGGAAAAGATTCTTGTGGGATCTAGACTGAGCAAGTGTTGTCTGAGGGCTTCCCTACACACGATTTTAAGGGAACTGTCCCCGAATGGACATCTTAGTAGATAACTTGGGACTTGAAGAATTCTTGGTGTTCGATATCGCTGATCGATATTCTCCACAATTGTGCAATCAATTATTTCACCTGCTGCATACAAAAGTTTGGCAAGTTTTTCATTAATGTGGTGACAACATGTCAAGTGTAGCCTTAAAGCGTTAACAAAAGACTGGTTAAGTTTGTTCACATGGGCTCCTAATTTTAGAAGCACCTGCACACAGTTAAACATCTTGACGTCTTGAAAACATTTTCTTTTTTCATCTGGCCAGTTGTCGATGGATGCTACTTCGTGCATAGCTGTCGTACCATAAACACCAGTTGCGTTCACATCGGCTCCTGGTTCAATCAACAACTTCAACCGTTCGCTGCAACCAGCTTTCGCCGCATTTGCAATGACGAAACAATCGTATTTTGACCGTATGTTCACATCTGCTCCTGCCTTCAGAAGAAGTTGAACACAAGTAACCGTGGCACAGCGTGCTGCTGACAGTAGTGCAGTGTGGTTATCTTTATCTTGGGCGTTTACGTCAGCTCCTGCTTCCAAGAGCAGATGCGCGCACTTCTCTCTTTCCTGTAATCTATCGAATCCTCTTACAGCTGATGTTAAAGCTGTAGAACCGTAATAGGGATGCTTTGTGTTTACTTCAGCTCCTGCCCGAAGGATCTTTTCCACGCATAATGAGTGACCAGCTCCTGCGGTCTCCATTAATGGAGTGTAATGACTGTTATCACACTTATTTACATCAGCTCCTGCTTTGATCATTAGTTCCAAACACTCCACATTTCCAAGATGGCCGGCACGTTTTAAAACTGTCCAACCCATATCGTCAACACTGTTAACGTCAAATCCATTCTCCAATAGAACTTTTCCACATAAGCTTACCAAGCTTTGATTTGCCATTTTAACGTAGAATATTCAGATTTCTCTTGCGAAAGAGCAAAGGCTGACTAAGCTATTTTGAAGTGAAAAAAAGAGAAGCATAACACGTCAGCACAAAATGGGGAGAATCCTAAAACTCATATGATACTTCCAACTAGGGCACTGGAATATACTGCATTTGTGATAGAAAATTATGTGTTTTTGAGATGGACAAGATTTTACTATGTCTTTGATTTTGAATTCTCGAGTGGCATATTGTACAGCAAAAAATCAGTCATCATGGAAGGAAGCAGGAGCTGTGGGATTCTGAGAAGAAGATTTTCATGTGGATTGAGGCACAGAAGGTGCAGCCTGATCTTCTCCCTACAGAGTTCCATCAGAGAGCCTCCAAGCAAGTTAGTCTTCAGTAGACAATCTGGTATCCTACGAGATATGTATGATCGATGTCTGTGAATTAAAAGTTCATTGCCTGCGCGGTCTATTATTTCACCTGCAGCAAAAAGCAACATAACTACTTCTTCGTTAATAAAAACACATGATGTCATGTAACTTTTAAGTGCATTACCCCGCGATATGTCAAATTTGTTCACATGAGCACCTGACTTTAGAAGCAAGCGCAGAACACTGGCCCTATCTCTCCCGCTCAAATGGCGATATGGATTTGGAAAATTATCAATTGAAGCAACAAGAATTAATGGTGTTCTCCGGTAGTAGTCTACTGCGTTAACATCCTCTCTGGCTTCTATTAAAATTTTGATACTTTCTTTACATCCACGTTTTGCTACATTTAAGAGTGCTGTTTTTCCCATTGCAGAGCGTGCGTTCACATCAGCTCCCGCATCAATCAGAAGTTGGATGCACATGGAACTTACATGTTCTCCAGCTTCAATCAAAGCTGTGCTTCCATCATTTGCTCTTGCATTCACATCTGATCCTGTTTTAATCAGCAGTTTGACACATTTTCCTCGTCCTTGCATGTTTGAAGGACTTTGAACAGAAGCCATTAAGGCGGTATCACCGCTAATAGAATCCTTAATATTCACATCAGCTCCCCCATTTAGTAGCTTTTCTACACAAACAGAATTCCCAGCAGACGATGCCTCCATTAATGCTGTAATTCCTTTCGCATCTGACATGTTCACATTGGCTCCTGCTTCTAACAATATGTCAACACACACACCATTGTCCGCCCAGGCAGCATACATCAATGCTGTCTTACCCTTCGAGTCGCAGGCGTTCACATCAACTCCTTGGTCCAACAATAACTTTACATGCTCATTATTCGGCTTACACTTCACGATATCCAATAGTTTCTTTCTTTTGTTGTCGGAATGATCATGATTTTCACACATTTTTCTTCGTTTTTGAAGAGTTTGGTACACTAGGTATTGATTGACTTGTTGGCTAAACTGAAAACAACTCAAAGCGAATCGTGGGAAACGTCATATCTACGCCAAGAGAAAGGGGGTCATAATTGTTGACTCTATTTTTTTGTGCGATGGAATTTGCCATTACTTTCGTGCGTAATAAAGTACCGCGGAATTTTTTTGGAGGACTACTTTCTGGTTCAGTCCGGACTCAAAAGTTTGGTTGGTCAAAGGTAATTTTATGACTGATTGCTGCTTTGATTTGGGGTAATTAATATAATGATAAAGGTTTTGTAATGCATAAGAAGCTCATGAAGTATTGGGTCTTAGATTATCGTCCGTAAAGGCGGAAAAGCTTGACCAAGGCTTAAATTTTATTCGACTTTCTTGGAAAATTCTTTGAAGGACTACTTTCCGGTTCAGTCCGGACGCCTAAAGTTTGGTTGAATATTCTCAATCTACATCTACAATTTATTTATTCGTCATGTTGCTCCTGTCTATTTTTCTCAGTAACACGGTATAATTATCAGGTTGCGAATTATCATTTCATTTGGAAAAAAAAACGCGTGTAAAGCAAGATTCACAAATCACAGGGATATTTTGGACTCATGCATGGCCACTTACAGCGCTAATCACAAAGCCAAGGGATGGTTCTGCATGGGCCCCTCAATAATCATTTCGAGAATACATCAAGTCCGAGTCTGCCACGACCTTGGATTGGGTACATATTGATATCTGATACTTGTACAGGAGGCGGGGTGTGTTTTCTTTTTAATCTTTCCAGGAGCCTGTGGCTTCTGTCACCGGTCTGCGCGACCTTGAAAGGCCGTACAGGACAGTGGCTAAATTCATAATCATGAACATTTTTGTGAATCGCATTGTGAAAACCCTCCATTTACCAAATGCCTTAGGTTATCAGGTCAGGAAAGAATTCTGAATTAGAATAATCTGACAGCACGTTTCAATTTGAGTTGCATTTAATTGTTTCAGAGGCAGTAAGAGCCGAGTACATGTAGAAAATCAACATGGCAAACTTGTGTGCAGAATGTCGAAACGCCCCGAAAGGAAAGATGAAGTACACGGAGTTGATGCGAGCTGCTTCGAAAGGTCACAACGAGTGCGTTACATCTCTGATAGAGGCGGGAGCCGATGTGAATGCTGTTGACGAAGGGAATCCACTAGAATCACACTCATTCCGCCACTTTGGCCGGTGCGACAATGCTTTGATGGAAGCAGCGAAGGGCCCACATCCCAAGTGCGTTGAAATATTGATAAAATCAGGAGCTGATGTGAATTTAAGAGGGAAAGACAATGATAGCCCATTAATTCGAGCAGCCTTGAACGGAGACGAGAAAAGTGTTGACTTGTTGATAAGAGCCGGAGCCAATGTGGATATTGTTAACATGTACGACTATTCCGCTCTTATTTCTGCAGCACGAAATGGACATAATAAATGCGTGGAGTTGTTACTTCAGGGAGGAGCTGATGTGAACATCTCACCTGATTCAAATTATTCAGCATTAACCGAAGCCTCGGTTAACGGACACGCAACATGTCTTGCCCTGTTGGTCGAAAAAGGGACAGATCATGCCACAATCAGTAAAAACTTTGGGTCTAGAGCTTTAATAGGAGCAGCTGAAGGAGGTCACCATAGATGTGTGAAACTACTGCTGTCAGCTGATGTAAATAATAACAAAACAAACGATAAGGACCATTTTGACACACTAAACAGGTCTTTGGTTCGTGCAGCCTTCGGTGGTCACACGGAATGCGTCAAATTACTCCTTGATGCTGGAGCTGATGTAAATTTCCACAACAGGTCATTCGAAACAAGCAGCCAAACCTGTAATGACAATGTCAGAGCTTCTAGTACATTGCAGGCTGCAGCTGCAATTGGTGCCAACGATGTCTTCACAGAATCATTGTCTCTATTACAGTCGAGTATATCGAAGCTTGAACAGTGGGTTGCTGATATGTCAAATGGTGCACAAAACTCGGGTCAAGGTGAAAACTTAGTTTCAGACGTTTCTCAGTCACTGGAACAATTTAAACTGCCAGAAATGGACATAGATCCCGCTGCTATTGGTGGTAACACTGCTCTAATTGGAGCTGCTGGATCCGGCAATGTAGAGTGTGCAAAGATTCTTCTAGAAGCAGGAGCTGATTTGAACGCCTCAAACTGCAAAGGAAAAACCGCTCTCATGATAGCTGCAGCTTTCCACAGCTTACAGTGCATTCAGCTTTTCCTCCAGAGAGGTGTATATGTGAACATGGTGGATTCAAATGGTCAAAATGCATTGCAATTCCATATTGTGGAAAATGGTACAAAATCTAACAGATGCATATGCATGCTGCTTTTCACTGCTGGGGAGACCATAAAGAGCAGAACAATTGAAAGAACTGATGAATACGATGGACGAGTAACCAGTGTTGGAGTTCCGAAGTATTTGCTACGATCGCAAGAGACTAACCTTTCCCTGAAAGATATCTGTAGACAAGCTGTACGAGAGTATCTAATTCAGCTGGATGCAGTGAATCTGTTCTGCAAAGTACCGAAACTAGAACCTCACATACCGTCCATTCTTATTGATTACCTGCTGTACGATACATCTTTAGAAGGATTAAGCGAGATTTTTACCGCAAGTAATGATGACGACAACGACGATGACGACCAAAACAATAACGATGATGGTGATGAGGACTTTGATGATGATGGTGATGACAGTGATGATGGTACCTTAAACATTGAAGACAATCCTTTGACTGACGGTTACGATGATGCTATATTTCGTATTTACCCTCCACTAGGAATCCCCTACCTTCCAAGAAATGTCCTAAAAATGACGTTACCTCCTCCCCTTCCCCTGCCTTCCCTTGCTCACATGGAAGCTAAAGTGAATGAAATGGCGGATGGATTTGTTAACTGTGTCAAAGAAGATGAAAATGAAAATAACAACGATGATCCTAGTAAGTGAAAGTCACCTGTTTTAACGGTCACTCGTATGGGCGGTTATAGTACATTGGCTGAGATCGATTATACACACAGCACTGAGACAGAGGCCGAGAACGAGATCAATGCCATTGGGTACTGCACCCAATTCGATCGGTCTCGGTTCGGTTAATGTAAACACACCATTAGTTTGTAATGTTTTGTTCCATTGGACGACCACCTGACTTAAGAGTCGTATTGACTGATAGTAAAAACAATATTTTTCTGTACAAGACACGTTTCTTTTTGCATTCTTGGTCTTCCTTACGTTATGCTCTCGATTTTAACCGACAAGTTACTTTCTAGTTATTTAACATCACTGATAAAAAAATTATTACTGCATAATTAAGTATTGCGTACATTGCTCGCATAGCTGTTTGTTTTAGTCGGGATCGATTGTGTATTTCCTATTGCATGCAACAGTGATGATACTCTACAGATTAGTTATTGAACAATTTGTTAGTTATGGTTAGCAACGTTGTATTGATGGCGTTTGTGATTACGAAACGTGTACCATTGAAGACATTGAACGTTATTCATACTGGGGGTCTGCGCGTGTTTCTGCGGCGGATTAGATTCCTTTGTAGCTTTATGCACAAAAACTCGTCTGTAAAAGCTTGTTTACACGTAACGTTTGCGTGTGCGTCTGCGTCAACGGTTGTTTCAAGTTTTGCATTGAGTCAATGGTGACGCAAACGCACATGCAGAGAATGGCTTCAGACCCATTCTCTGCGTCAACCATTGACTCAATACAAAACTTGACGCAGACGTTGACCCAGACGTACACGCAAACGTTACGTGTAAACAGAGCTTAAGGGATTTCACGGTCACTGACTGACGCAGACATTTAGTGCAAAAATATCATTACAAAATTGTTGGGCTACGAGAAGTTTATAAGTACTTTTTTAAAAACTAAATTTACTTTTTGTTACAATTGAGGTTGGAAGTTGCAAATTAGAAGAGAAAGAACAGTTCATTTTGAATAAACTTTCATATCTGCAAGAAATATTTGTTGTACTGTTATTTAGGTGCAAGATGTACTGGCAAGAGTGTACCTGTCTTCGAGGTATTGCAATGGGACATGAACGATACAAACGTGGCCAGCAGTTTTCGCCTCAAAAAACGTGTGGGAAACAAATATTTACTTTTATGACACTGGAGGATACTCCAAAACGTGACCGACTTTGCGATCCAAGTATCAGGAACAACTAACGGGATGACTGATATGTGGTGCTGTTTGAGGTACAAATTAAGTGACGACAAAACCTCTCGTTTACGATCGTATCATTCATTGTACTGGGTCTGGTTGTAACGAGTTTGGTCGTAATATTCTCTTGATAAGGCTAAGAAGTCAATTTGGATGAAAAGTCATAAAAAAACCCAGTTCCTCAATAATTCAAGTAAACTTTGAAAATATTGCGCAATAAAGGTTGCACCACCACCAGCAATCACTATTTATCTTGGGCACAACCGAATGTGATGGGATTGCGACATGTTGAAATTAAAATTGAAAATCAGTGGAATTTATTATTTTATGCATAATCCCTCAAACTTTTTCAGATCATGTTAATTTTTTTTCTTAGTAATTCTTCTGTAATTGGCACTGACATTCGGCTTTTGTCAATTCTGATTTCCTTGTGCAACTCTTCCAGACTTGGCAATGATACTCCGTACAAAAGGTAACTTTGCCATCAATCTGAGGAATTGTAACGAACAAGTTTGGTCTGGATAAGCATTCATATTAATTTTGCTCTTTCCTCTATCGGATACCCGAGCATACAATTCCACTTGCGAAGAGTAGCTGGGCTATTTCCCAGTGTCCCTCTTTTGTCATTCTCCTCTATGATTTCGGTGGACTTTGTCGAGTACCTTTTACTTAATAACAATGCACTCCAGCCTTGAATAAGATCCTGAGGCATGAAAGGCGGCCGAAAGAAATGGAAAGTTCAAGTGGAGTCCATCCAAACTTGTTTGGGATATTTTACATCAGCTCCTGTTTGTGTAAGGAGCATGACACAAATTCCCACAAATTCTCCCCCGGACAGGACTGGGAGTACCCCACCCCCACTCCGGGCAGGACCAGGCTTGGCATTCACTACGTCGTGGGCGTACGGTACGCCTCTTGCAGTCACGCAGAACTTTCTTGTCACACTGAAACTACTGTGATGGCATGCCATTACGACATGTGGGAATGCTAATCTAAAATTCATTTTCACACTTAGGAAACCTTAGATCATGAAAACGATAAATTTATTTTGAAAGCTATCAACACCCTTAATGTTCATAATAATAATAATAACAATTATTTTACTTTCCATTTTGATCTTATTCGATGTACTTCTATAATCTATTGGAATTTGAAAAATGAAAAAAAACATTTGATAATTTACAGTAAAATTATGCACAGGTGTGTATTTCATTACTTTCCATTTTGATCTTATTCGATGTACTTCTATAATCTATTGGAATTTGAAAAATGAAAAAAAAACATTTGATAATTTACAGTAAAATTATGCACAGGTGTGTATTTCAATTCAGATTCATTTCTTTTTGAAGAAATAAGTTTAGCCATTAATGCATGTAACAATGAGTGAAACAATAAGTTCGCAGTGAATAAGCTATTATCTGCTTGTTTACTATTACAAATCACAAATTATTACTAAGTCGTCTTGGTTATTTGCAGGGGATAAATTTAAATATAACGAATATTATGTAGTATAAATTGATAAGTACCATCAGTCATTAAACGAGCAAAATAATCTTAATCCTGTCAATTTCACATTTTGTACATTACATTTGACTTCAATGAATAAAATATAACTTTAACGTGAAAAAGCTTTAACGAAGAACGATCATAATACTGTTCAGTAACATTACACTTCAGTGACCAGAAATATTTCAACATTGACCTACCAATTAGAATAGATTTTTACACGAGGAACGGAAATACGACCTTCTCTCAACAATTTTATGCGTCAATAAAGACATTTAGAAACGAATTACATTTAATTCACTAAAACATAACGAGTAACTCCCGGCAGACGGAGCGAATAATCTACGACCCCAGGGCTGTGCTCGTTTTCGGGATTTTGTCTCTTTAATCCGTGCAACAGGCGTGCAAATTCTACTCAACCGTGGAAAACTTTAACATTGTCACCTATGTGTTTGCACGGTTGGACCAAACGAGCACCTTGCACCTTTTAAACCCGTTGCACGGATTGAAGGAAAAAATCCCGAAAATGAGCACACCCCAGAATAAATATTCCAGTTCCATTCCGACCTTTTGGGACTGAAGACTTTTTGGCTCAAAGTAGCAATTACAGAGATAAGTTACACTTAGTGGTCAAGGACAGAATATTTTCAGACATTGTTCGATAATGTGGCGGAATATTTCTGTGAAAAAAATTGTGCGCACATTCTTTGAACGAGTCATTTGTGGGGTCAAGTAGTATCAATGAAACACCCGCACTAGGAACATACTAAGTAAATCATATCGCTTGAAGAGAACTGTGTCATCTACACTTAATTTTGGTTATTATGAAGAAGTGTCGCCTTCGACCTCGCCCTCGCATGCGTTTGTGGCTGTTGCTGTTGTCGACAAACGAATCGTAAACTCAATGTCTGTTCTTCTTTCTTCATCTATCTCTCTGTCCAAGGCAACATTAAACATTAGATACTTATTCATCAGTGGCGGCAGAGGAAGCAGGTCAATTCTGTAGAACAAATTCAAAGGGTCAGTTTTCTTAACTTGCTCCCTGATAGCGACTCTACACATGTGCTTCAGATTGAGTTGGAAGCGCTTTAGATCACTTTTACTGGGTGTTGAACATGGAGGATTTGTGTTGCTGTTGGCGTTGTTGTTGCTTCTGGGTGGAACTGGTGGTTGCATTGCCTGGTGTCGACGAATAATGTGCTGGAGGCTTGGTAAATACTGTGAGGGTCCCCGTATGCTGGGACCAACAGCTTGGTGTTGCATGCCTTGAGGGTTGCCATTGGATACCGCCTGCTGTTGCACGGCTTGAGGGTTGTTAGTGGAAACCGCGTGTGACCACAGTGGTTGTGGAAACGACGGAATGTTGCCAAGGCCTCCCGTTCGTTGTTGTGGGTTACCGACTACCATTGATGGTTGCGTGGGCCGTGGATTCATTGCCAAATGTCGGAAATGTGAACCCATTCTTTGATGAAGACCGTGTCGATGACCTGTATTTCCTGAGGCGCTTCCTGTGGATGTTGTTGAGTTTTGATTTTGATCAAGACTGAAAACCTCCACATTTACCCCGGCAACATACAGCAGCATCGCCATTGGTGTAATTCCATTGTGTTCAACATGTGTCTTTACAGCATATTGCTGGTGGCTATCAGAGTTGAAAATTTCAGCTCCTGCTTCAAGAATCGACCGAACGCATTCAAAATTGTTGGAAAAAATAGCCTGGACAAGGGCAGGGCCGCCTAATGGGTTTGTGACATTCACATCAGCTCCTGCGCTTGTGAGCGCCTCAACACATTTGCTATTCCCACGTTGTGCCGCTGCCATGACAGCAGTTATGTGATGTTTGTCTTTGATGTCAACATCTGCTCCAGCTTCCAGCAGTAACTTCACACCACGGTAGCTCCCCGATCTAGCCGCAAGCATCAACGATGTACCGCCAGCATTGTCCAAGGCATTTACATCAGCTCCTTGCTGAATCAGCATCTCTATTTCAGCAGAACTTCCTTTCATCGCTGCTTTCAGTAGTGGCTTATTTAATACTGAATTAACACGCTTTCGCCTTTTCTTGTTGTGGACACAATTTCTGCCCGTCATTTCACAAACATCATCTTCTGGTTGAGCCAATAACTCGGCACATTGTGTATGTCCTTTCTCCAGTGCTACCTGGAGAGCCATGTCTCTGTACTCGAAGTTCAGTCCTGTAGCAAGTAACGAAGCGATCCGTGAGTCATCTCCAGAATCAGCTGCTTCCACCAGCTGCAAGTTCCCAGTGTCTCGATCCATGTTCACACGCTTAACCTGTAAGTGAAAATACACAGTGTAAGAAGATAAGGCAATGCCATCCTTATCACGCTAACATGTTGGGGGGTGGGGTGGGAGAGGGTTAGAATCACTTGGTTTGGGTGCTCTCCTTCCCCTTCCCCAGGATAGGACCTCGACAGGTTGTATCCTCCCTCTCCCTCCTTGACATATTGCGAACCCCTATATCACTCCCCTGAATTACCACTATCTTGACTATCGCGAATGACTAACATTTGTCTTTTATTGCACATAAAGAGCAAAACGAGAAGAAAATGAATGAAGAGTTTTTGTCACATTTTAGTACTGTGTAAACAAAAATATATTACGTGTTGCAAAAGTCAGCAGATACTGAACTTACAGTTCCTTGAAACAGGTTACAAAATCCAGAGTTAAAGACTACTTCACAGTTTAAAAAAAACGGTATTTTTTCTGTTACCTGAAAAGCAGTGTTTCTAAACCGGAAGTTTCCAAAGTAGGTCAAATTACGTCACGTCATTTTCAGGAAACAAAACCAGGAGCAAAATTTAGAACATATTTTGTGATGGTATCACCGCGATTCAGAAAAAGTCAACTAATTCGAAAATTCCCAATCGAGTTTTCCCGTATCACACAAAGTTGGCAATATTGTCAACTTTGTATTGAATTTAAATGTATTTAAATTCAACATTAAATTATTTACAGTGGCTAATTTACTAGAATTTAGTTACATATTCTATATTTATATATTTCTAGACATTTGTAGGAAATTTACTTAGATGAGACGAAAGTAATGGAAAGTAATTGCCAACTTTGTGTGATACGGGAAAACTCGAATACATAAAGCAACGATCGACGGCGGCTGTAAATCTAATCCGATTATTTTTCTGTTCTCCACATGTTTAGCTTTGAATATCTGAATTATTTATTACCAAAAAGCAACAATGCGAAAATTCAGAAATGACAATTTGGATCTGGTTATGATACTTGTACTTCATGATTTTAGACAGTACAATGTTAAACACTTCTTGCTTGAGCCTGTGGAAAGAAATGGTATGTTCACTGATATATCAAGTAGCACTTCCTGCTTAGAGATAAATATCTTCCGAGACCAGAATCAGCAGGTATAATGGTTTGTTGCAGGAAAACCTTCCCCACAAGATAGAATGCATCATTGCTCTTCAAAGTCTCTGAGATATTCCTGTTGAAAGAATGAATATTATTGCTTTGCTACCCAGATGAAACTAAACAATGATTTATTGCCGAAAAACAAATTTAAAATGGTTCCAATTCACAGGTGTGATCAAAATCTTCGACAAACCCGTAGGTTTCAATGAATGAAATTTTTGCGTTCCACAACATCAAATATTCACAAGATATAAATTTATACTGAGTAATAATATTGGGAAGGACAAAGAATGCCATTTTCAATGATGACATGTTAGATATATGTTTGTCCATGTAATATTTTTGGGATGAAACATAATCCTTTAACATCGACGGAAGTGACTGATCTGAATATTCCCTGTGATTTAGTGATGATGACCGGATTTTGATCCAGATTTTGTACTCTCGACACACATTCTGACCTATCTGTCTAATTACTTCTAAGCTGATCTAGATCTATTTTGAATCAGCAGCATTGTTCAGTGACTGCTTGAGTTATGGCCAATTAAGATTGATTGATCATGGTGGAAAGCACATGATGTTATCTTAAATTAATTCTTGCTAACAGTGACCTTCTATGTGTCTGATACTAGTGTATGAAACAAATGTTATTATTATCCACTGGGGTGCATTCTAAGTTGCTTAATAAGTCTCGTTCACGTTGTGCGTTTTTTTTTATCTGATTACGATTGTGATTTATTTTTGCTTATAATGGGTTGAATAGGAGCTGGTGATGTTGTCACAGTTGCATAGTGTGAACACTTCCATTGAGTCCTGTACAACCCATTTGTTGTGACAAGGGGAATCGCAGTCGCAATCAGAAAAAAACGCAGTGTGAACAAGCCCTTATCGGTTCCAAACAGGGGTATATCTATTGTGTCCCGGTTTTGTTAGAGTACAAGTTAGATATAGGAGTACATCCCATATACTCATATGCCCCTGCATTTTTCCATTACCCCTACATCAACAGTGGGTAATAAAATCACTGTTTAAGATGATGTTGGGGTATATGGGGAAATCCACCCTCTGTTCTTCACTCTTATATCCCTTGGGGCTACATGAGTGAGGAACGTCGAGGTGGACTTTTCCATTTACCCCGGCATTATCTTGAATATGTAATAATGGTTTTCTGTTTGTCATAAAATATGATAATAATTCGTAGAACAGCTTAGATCTAAATCTATTGCTGCCACTGCCATTCAAAAACAAATTGAAATTGAAATTTTATGTTGCGTTGGTAAGAAACTATTATTACCCCCAGAATCTGACTTAAATCTAACAAATAGGAACACTGAGATATCACGGATTTGTCTCAGATGATAATAAAATTACTTTTGCGTTACTGAGCGTTATTGCTGGCACGTGTGACGTCATGTATTCTGTGTAAACAATTTCCCACTAATAACAGTAGCTTAAAGTAGGCCTACTTATCACAAAAGTGCCAAGGCATATCCCCCAAATCCTTCGCCCCCCTTCTCTCAATCACTTAACTGACTCTAAACGAGTCAGGAATAATTCTACTACGCAGAAGCAGGATAATGCGTAATTTATACATTAATCCAAGGTATTTAAAATCAGACAAAATGTTTGAAAATAGACTAGACGTAATTTTCTACTTGTGAAGAACAAGATTTGTAGATAAGCTGCCTATGAAAGAAAAGCTACCAATGAAAGAATAGTATTAAATATTTGAAAAATTTCTTACCTGACAACTGTGTATCTTGAGGTTATCCCATATTTCAGATTCACCTGTAAATATCAATTGGTCAACAGACCGATTCCCAGAAACAGGTGACTTTGCTCCTCAGTCTTCTACTAACCGAGAAATGTGGTTGTGGTGGAAACTTATGGTCCCTGAAATGTTCCGTTGAACAGCTTCAGCATCAGTTAGATCAGCCAGAATTGGCCCCATGAGTTTCAAAGCAGAGGAATCGGATTACTAGACGTGCGCAGTAAATTCAGAAGAACATTTTGAATGCTTATATCCAGTTTTGATAGACATTTAAACCCAGTTGAATTCTGAGTGCTATAGTATTTAGTTAAATGCTGTGATCTTTGGAGCTTACTATTTATTTCCAAAATAAGATCCCCTAATATTTTTAAGTGTACAGATTTACATAATCCACAAAAGTTTAATCAAAGATTAATCTTCGATCCTAGACCTGCGCAATATTTAAGAGGTTTTGCGAGGTGTCCATAATCTTGTCTCAGAACCTGAGATTTGAACGCTTGTTTTTTATAACTCATCCAAAAAAAACCAGTGGATTGATCGCAGACCCATTTAGCTGAAATTTTAAGAATAGATCTATGTGAATTTTCTAATTTTCAAACAGAAAGAACATACAGCTGCCTTTCTGTGTAACGCAAAGTCTTACGCCAAAGTAGAGTGCTGAAAAATTACACCAATCACTGACATGCAATGTTGACAATGATTACTCCTGTTGAGGACATGGAAGCTCTATTAAGGAAACTATTAAGGAACAGACTTCATTTTCCTTGACAGGAGCTAACCTAGTTTCTCTTGTGTGCGTGCAGAAGATCGTGATTATTCTTCGCAGAAATTCTCACAATTTGAACGAGATTTTTTTCAAAAGATATTCCATACCTTGAATGTGTTAACATTTTACCAGCAGAGATTTGTACACATACATTTGACACACGCTACTTCACAAATTGTACTATTACTTCTCGGTAAGACTTATTGCCAAACTGACACTATTTTGCACTATTCAAGCAGGGGTACATTATGTCAATTATAATGTTCAATGTATGTCATGTTGCACGAGCAAAATTTGCTGAAAGGGAGACGAGTGAGTTTTTCACGATAGGCTTTTCTGTCAGACTATCTGACAGAGCTTTGCACAAGGAAGAGCAAAAAAACTTAGTCAAAAATTGTTCCCAGTGGGGTTTGAAACCAGGACCTCCGGATCCTGAGACCAATGCTCTACCTCTGAGCTACGTCAACATTCAGTTGCCAGCCTGAATCTTCATGGCCTTTATAAAGTCATGCTCTATTGATTCTAGAAATGAACAAAGTCCAACATGTGAAGTGGTGCATGAAATAACGCTCACTTCAGAAATCTCCTGCCCAACAGATTCCTCCCTAGCTCAGTGGTAGAGCATTGGTCATTTTGACGAATTCTTTTTGCTCTTCCCTGTATGAAGATCTGTCAGATAATCTGACAGAAACGCTATCGTGAAAAACTCAATTGACGCACCTTTGTGATGGATTTTAGGAGTACGGACCCTCGTCGATTGTCGATGCTGGCGCTCCTCCCTTTTCTTTAGTTCCACCCATTGACTGAAGGCTGTCTTGTTGTCCATCGCAGGCCAGTGTCTGGCGTAGAAGGTATTCACATAGTCATCTGCATCATTTTCAACACTGTCGGAATCAGATTCAGTTGTATCTTGAGCGGAGCTGCGGTTCTCGGTTCTCTCTTCGAGGTATTTCCGCTTTAGCCAAAGCTGAAAGTGGAAAGTGTGAACATATTTCGTTTTTCAGTCAATTAAGTAAACATAAACTAATTGATTGTTTGCAAAAGGGTGCGGTTAAAAACTTAAATAAATGACATTGCAAAGTTGTACTGACCTTGAATGCTGCTTCATTCTGGTATCTTTTTTGAGCTTTTTTCTGTTTGATCTCTTCAGGTTCCTTTCCATCGGCCTCTATCTTCTCCACCAGCCAAGTTTTCCAAAACCTGAACCTCGAATCTGCGGTAGCCGGTCTGAAAAGTTCGTTACATTTGTTGTTACTCTGCAGATCAAATTCTTTTCTCAAAAGAGTCACACTCTGATTATCACGTATTAACTCTCGATTGGTTTGCACAATCGATAGGAAAGTTGATAATGTCAGATCATGAAAACAAGCGACACTTGTGATATATTTCCTTTTTTTACAGAATTGTTTTTTGTTTAATCTCACCTGCCTCTATACACATGTTGTTGTTTGGCCATAACGTGGTATTTTGTTTCACAATATGGAGCAGATTTGGATCGTTTCTTTGAGTCAGTTTCTTCCTTTCCACATTTCCGTTCATTTATGCTGCCGGAACTCTGTCGAACTGAACTCTGTTTTCGACTTGGCTGGGAAGGTTTCTGTTTCAACGTTTCAGGAGTCAAACCAGATTTTTGAATAAGAGAACGGAAGTCAACGTCGGCACTAAGATGTATGCGGGGGGTAAAAGCCGAATCTCCTTTTGACTTCAAATAATTTGTTGTTTCTTGCATTTTGGTGTCGCAAAATCCCGGTTTACATTTTGCAGCCCATTGCTTCCTTTGAGCCACTTTTAGTAATCTGTGACACGTGTAGGAATTGTAGTCGGATGCAACATGTAGTGGAGATCTTCCAAACCAATCGACAGTGGTGGGACTGAACCCTGTATTCAGCAAAAGGCTGACAACAAGAACCTGGTCAAATGCTGCAGCTGCATGTAGGGCGCCTCTTCCGAAGGACGTCACCATGTGAATTGTTCTTGGAACTGATGCCAATAAGAAAGTAAATAGTGTAGTATTAAATCTTGCCAGCCAATTAATTAACTTTATTTGAGTTTTTGCATAATTCGCTATTTCCTACCAAATCCTGGCAGGATCCTGCCAGTATTGACATTCAATGGTCGCAACCCATAGAATGTCAAGGATTTTGCGGGATATGATGAAATATGCAAAAACTGGAATGTGATGTCCGACTAGTAATGCAAGGGCAAATTTTGAAGAATTATTCTGTATTTTTTGAATATGCAAAGTGATTTAAGTGGGGTGAGGCTTGGGGTTTTGTAAATAGAAGTATTTGCTCCCAAATGAGTGATGTATCTGTCTTTAATTGTAGGAATTACTAGAGAATTACAAGCCTAAATTGCTTGAAGTTGTTTGAATAAAGGCTTACCTCTCTGTAGTATCTTTGAGCACAGCTTGGAATTCCCTTTTGAAGCTGCTACAAACAAACTGACAAACATTCGGTTGTCGAACGTTGTTTTGTCCGTGCTCGACTTGGGAAGCAACCCATCTATGTCGGAGGAATGATGATTTCTGACTGTAGTTTCTGCATGTTTGTTAGGATTTTCATTAAATTGGTAAGCACTATAATTGTCTATAATGCTAGTTAGAACTCCTGACCCACGGCTGAGTTCGGCATGCAAAGACTTAAATTCTTCTTTGATTTTTAAACGAAGTATAGCACCCGAGTATATGTTGTCTCCAAAATTCAGAAGGGTGGTGTTCTCCACTTGTAATCCAAGGTAGTGCAAGTTAAATATGTCCGCCGGAATTCCGGCTGATAATTCCAGTTTTGCAATAATTTGACTGCCACTGTTGCTAATATCCAGTCTCTTTAAACTTACTGTCTCTCCCGTCGGTAGTTGAACAAACAGGCATCTTTTTTCGGACATTTCACACATGGCGAAAATTTTTGTACAGACGAATAGGGACTAAATAATCGGCTACCAATTCACTGTGATCTCTAATATTCCAGATATAGCTCAGACTTGAACTAATCATAATAACAGTGAAGATCCTGAATGTAAGGTTTATTTCTGTGTGACTTATCATAAGTCCACAGTGCTTGCATCTCGGTTTATTACAGAGCCATAAAATTCAGGGATCCAAGTTCATTAAAGTTTTCTAAGATTACACACTCGTTTTCTTTTTAATATCTCGCGGAAATAGTTGTACTCTCATTGCAAACTTCGTCCAAAATTAAATTCTCAAAGTTTTCATTATATCTGAACTGTCACGATTTATTTGACATGGTTGATCATTGCCGGGATACAAGCGGATAAATCACACCGAAAGGATCAAATTTAAGACGGTCCATACAAACAACGTCCAATGGTTGATTAAAGTTTGTGAGTGATCTAAGTTTCCATCAATTAGTTTATCAAATCAAATTGCCAGTTGTATTTTTGATTGCATCTTCGCATGTTCTGTGTAAACATTCTTCGATAAAATTAAATGTAACTGTTATTCTTCGGCAATTTGTAAGTTCAGTATGCCTATTGGTTTCATATTACAATTATATCTGATATGTTGTCACACGATCAGTCTTCAGATTACACAAAATTAAGACGTTTTGGCCGAAAGCCTTGATTTAGAGATTTACCAGTCGATCTCCCTTTAATGGGTTTTTGCCTAAATGGAACAGGGCTTTCATTAAATTCAGTGAATTCAGCGAAATCAGAGAATCTGAGAAATCACTGAAGAATACATTACTAGCTATTCCTATCGATTGCTTTCTTTCAGTGAACATATATGTAGATGGTGCCTCTGCAGGGTAAACAAATAGGCTGGACCCAATAGAAATGCACCCCTTAAGTGTGTTGCACGCCCCCCCCCCAAACAAACATGGTACCATCATATAGCCTAGTTATCTGCCCACCTTACGGCGTGTTCACACTGCACGGACCGGGACAGGGACCAGGAAAAATGGTTTTCTATATTTTATGCAGAACTGTTCATACTGCACCAGGACCTGGAATGGGACCAGACCCATTGTCTCCTATTGTGCAAGTCCCGTTCCTGGTCCCCGTTCCGTGCAGTGTGAACGTGCCATTAAACCCCCAAGGTGCATGGCAGACTTATCATTTTCTGAAGGCACCCAATTTTGGCAAGGTACACAAATGGCCCTGGAGTCGTCAAAAATTGACATATGGCACAATTGACCAAAAGAGTCCTAGCAGATGTCATAAGGTGTCTTGTTTTTAAATTTGACCAACAAATTCCAATGGGAAGTGTCCCAAATTGCCGCAAAGTTGTCATGCGTTACGCTATAAGGTGGTTTCAAGTGTAAGCTTAAACCACCTAAAGAAGGAAAACATTACCTTCCCGCACAGTACATATAGGTGTATGCGGCCGGTATATAACTGCGGATGCGTTGCCATTCCCTTTTGTGTGCTATTATAAGGATTATCTAAGACTAAGGCAATTTTCACAAAATTTCTTTAAAAAATTGCTGCTGAACTCTCATTTCACTTTTCAAAATGATTCAGAAAACTAAGTTTCTTTTTTTTTTGGATGTGTATTAAAATTTACTTACCAATTAAATTTGGAAATTGAAACGACTGGTGCCAAATTCTCTTTTTTATTGATATTTATCAAAAATAACTGATTTTCGTCAGTATTCAAGGAGATCTTGCAATCTCTTGTCACGTTCTTAGATAATCCACACAACTGCAACGATTAGTTACATAAAAGGGAGTGGAAATGTGTCCCCCTTGCCGTCGGTTTTAGTTTCCAGGGGACAAATCAACGAGTCCTACATTGCTTTTGAAAATAATTTTTTGTAAAGCACACCACTTTTGTTACATTTTGTGGATGAGTTTGAAGGTATTTTAGCTGTGCACTGATTTGAGCAATTCCACGATTGAGCCCATGCACCCTGAGGGAACAGCGCAAATTTCTGACTTAAATGACAATATCAGTAATTTCTGACTTTTTGCTTTCCATGTA
>JBCAUG010160948.1:0-20237 GCA_038406175.1 Haplosyllis leylae | reverse complement strand
CAAATGTACATTAAAAAATTTGAAGAAAAAGTACCAGGAAAAGTGGGAGAATACATATTTGACAGTTAAAAATGCAAGAGGTTCCAGGGCCCTAAGGCGGGCCCTGGACCCCAGCCAATATTGCCTCACTTCACTCACCCGACTGCACTCAACTATGTCGGCAAAATCTCGGAAAAAAATTTTGGCCCTCCCCCAGACCAAATCCTGGATCCTCTACTGAAACATCCACGACATTTTAATTCTATTTGTTATTCCATTTTCCTGGGAGTTGGTTTGATATTACTCTCACGGATGTTTGACTGAGATGATCTCAATGTAAAAGATTATATGGATTTAAGAATCAGGAGATCTCACTGGATTTGGCATATTATTGGAATCGGTTAGTGCGTTATTCCCTTTATTGAACGTTTGTCTCATCACGACACCCATCCCTTCCTTCGCGGACACTCCGAGTTTGTCAAGCCAGCTGCAATGAAATATGTCTTTTGATTTTTTTGCCAAAGAAGTGAAGATGTAACTGTTAAAAGTTTGTTCTCAAAACTACACTGGGGTTCTTTTAGAAGGGGTTGTTATTATATTTCAAAAATTCAAATTGAAAAAATGGCATTTAAATTGAAACAGAAAATTAGGTAATCCAGTTCAATTTTAACGTTACTGGTGTGAATTGATATGTTGTGTAAACTTACAGAAATCCAGACACGAATCTATCCGAAATGTTTGTACCCCCGCCGCCGAAAGAGCTGGCGCCTTCCCCCAACCACAACGGCAAGTGCGGCGTTCCGCTCTTCTTAATTATCTCCTGAACAATTTTAATTCTTGATTGGTACTCGTCGAAGTTCTGGACTTTGGTATACTCAGACAAGTGTGCTTTTCTTCCATCAAAGTAATAGCTGATAATAAAACACAAAGAATATATTTACTGGGTGAGGACATAAATTTGAGACAACAACAATGGCGAGGTTAGTTTGTGAAAGGACAGTAATAAAAAAAACTCACTGATGGAATGTCGCGGCCGTCAGTAACTTCCCAGCTCCTTTAATGAACCTGGTTTACAGAGTTAATGGAGGGTAAAAAACAAGCTGAATTTCAAGGTATTCATCATCGATGGGGAAGAAAATAGCTTTTCAACAACAAAAAATAACGACCACTAATCGTATCAAAATAATATATATCAACTTTTGAAATAAATTAAACTTACTCTTTAAATAACTTTATCGCATCTGCACTGACAACATTAGCGGCATCAGGACCAACAAATGTATATTTTGTAAAATTATATTCTGTCAGTAAATTATGAAGAATCTTAAAATCCTTGGCGATACGGGTTCCACTCAGATTTACATACCCACGACGAGCTTCGTGGAAAAGATCTGGTTCTAAAACACAATTCAATTGACATGTTGTAAATATCGATTGTATGGTGTAAATCGTCAATAATTTTGAAGCAAACTCCAAAGATTTTATTCTCATTCGAGCACACTCACCATTGCCAAGCTCGAAGTTGAATACATCGCTGTAGTTCATTTTCTTCACGTAGGCCAACAGACTGGCTGCGTTAGTTGGATTCCACTGAATTCCATAACGTAGTTGAAGGTTGAGATCCAACAGGAATTTAAAGTTTGTCTTTCTCATCAGCATCACCATGTTATCAATATCCGAAGCTGGTAAAGAGACAGAAAATGAAACGGCAAATGTAGTAAACATTATGTTTGAAGTAATTTGATATAATATCATAATAAATAATACCGTGTCCACAAAAATATGAATTTATATGACTGTAGTAGAATTGGAGAAAATCTATTCTGAAAGAAAATAAGCTTACTATTCAGAACGTGATTAATGGGACTTGGGTCGTTTGAGTAGACGGTGTTGTCAGCAGCGTTGCCTCCAAGTCGCAGGTACGCCGGTGATAGTCCTTTCAATAAAGTCTGTACTCGAGGAGAACTAAAATGAAAATATCCAATTAACCTTTGAAAACCTTGCGTGGATTTTTTACCGCCCACGTACATTGTACGAGAAGGTACGTGAAGGTAATGTTTTCACTTTGTCCGTCCAAACCTGGGAGGCGGGTACCCCAGTCTCAGGTTCTTTCTCTGGCCTCTGGCTGCATGTCATTTCCATGAGGGAAGTACCCCAGGCCCAATTGGCTTACCACTACCTGCTGGGACTGGGGTACCCCCCCCTCCCCCACAGTACAGAAGAGCGAGTACTTGCTGTGCAGTGGGCGGTACGCCTCTTACGGTCACGCAGGAGGACTTTCTTGTCAAAGTGATTGGCCTTTCCACATGTTTCATGCTTGAATGAACCAGCATCACGGTGCACAACAGCGCTATGCATTCAGGAAAACGTTTAAAAACTGCTTTGTTTTTGCAAAAACAGAAATTTACATGATGGAACAAACCTGAAACTAAACGATCTCCACTTCGGTGGCCCAAGTATACTGCTATCCAGTGTCACACTCAAAAACTCAGGTTCCACATGAGCATGGGGGTGAGTAAGTTCTATGTCCACCTCTATGCCAATAGTGTCAGTAAAAATGATGAGAAGTAAAATGAAAGATGCTTCATGCGTTGCCATTTTTGATCAACTAAATCACAGGTATCAGGAACTAAACATTGCTGTGTTCGGACAGCTAAAAACTCGCAACCATTTTTCAACAATCTGAAGACGATTGAAGTGCTCAGATCAACTGGCTGAGCCGTCGCTGTAATTGCTTTAAATATATACTCGCGTTATGCATCCACACATTTGTAATCCAGTTTAGTTCACGTTCAAAAACACCCGCTACTAATTATTGAATGTTCACTTTGCGACTGAATCTATTACTTTATTTTACATTATTTACAATTGTAACGTCGCATGATGTGTTCAAGTCATGCTTCATCGGCCATTAGTGTCAAAATCATACGCTGTGACCATCACCTCAATTCCACGTTAAAATATCATGCAGCATAAAATTGACATTTACTAGCGAATAATACAGGCAGATCCAGGGGGTGCCCGGGTACTTCCTCTTGACAGACTAATATTACTTAAATTTTCATAGGTTTTGTAGTGAAATTTAACCAAAAATAGGGTTTACACCTCCATAAATGGAAATTCCTGGATTCGCCACCTAACATAACTGCCCATGTATCGCTGTAGTCTTTCTTATCTTTATTTATCAGCAGCTTGCCTTTTACATTTATTATCTAAAAATAAAAATCTGATGCCAAAAACAACCATTTGTAAAAAAAACTTCAGAACTACATGCTTATCTTCCGTATGTGTTTATTTTATAAACAAGCTGCAGCATTTGCGTTTGGAAAGAAGAAGAATCCAAATGTGAGAGCCGGAAGTTTGATATCCTGAGATGCTGATTGCTGTACAGGAACCAACTCAGGTAATGTATGGTCGTCTATCATCTCCAACGTTTTACCATTCAGTGCAACCTTTCTACAATTAAAAAAAAGCTTGTTCCATATAGTTTGGAAAATTAAGCGTGCTTAAAAGGCGAAGTAACCATCAGTAACACCAATTCTTTTATTTTCTCACCAGAATTTAGATTATTTCAACTGACGTCATTTTGTGGTAAAACATGATTATCACAGGTTGAAGATTTTGAAGATAACTGTATTAAACAGCTATGTTTCACGTACTTTGATAACAAACCATCGGAGCCAACAGGAGTCAATATGTAGATATCAACAGTTTGACTTGAAAGCGGAGATGGAAAGGACAAAACTTCATGTCCAGATTTCTTCACGCTTAACGCGAAAACTGTAACACTTCCCTTCTTGTACCTGGAACTGTAATTGATATGGTAACTATAGGCAGTTAGAGATTCAGGATTTGGTTTAATCAGCTATCTATTTCAACTGAATTTTCACCGCACTATTTCTGCCGACCCCAGCATTCCTTCAAATAGATACCTCGGTTTGGAGCAATGTGCATAAACCCGCACTTCGGGTGGTGCAGATTCTCTTCCAGTCAATTTCGAGAAGCTTTGCCAGTATAATGTGGTGTCCTTTACAGCTGTATCGGTTGTAGTTACATTCAAAACGACCTCCCCTGTCAGTTGTTTGTGCAGGTACGATAACCAATAGTCCTCGAGAATTAAGAAAATTCAATTTCTTAGAAACATTTCATATGCATACCATCTTAGATTTGGAATATACTTTCCGTGTACCTACAGGATTTGGTAGGTTGTTTTTATCCGTCAGTGCATAATAGAAGCCGTAATACGTTTGCCTCATAACGACACCTAATCCCTCACGGGAAGATACTCCCAACTTGTCCATCCAACTAAAGATGATAAAATAAACATGAAAATTTGTCTGATTTGGCACATTCATTACCTTTATACTTTTGCAACCTAAATATGAGTCGAAGTAATTGCTTTATTCATACACTGTTTTAAGGGCACGATAGTAAAATAATATTATTTTCAACCACCAAAATAAAGGCCAAATCAGTATGTCTAACTAAAGTCTTGTTCATCGAAACTAAGTACGGGATACTTCTTACAAAAATCCAGATATGTATCTGTCAGATACATTGGGCGTCCCTTCATGGTAGGCAACTGCTCCCTCTCCTAACCACACCGGTAGATTCGGATATTTGCTTTTCCGTACAGTTTCCTTCGCCAAGTGGATCTCATCTTCGTAGGATTTAAAATATTTAGGATCTGTATATTGTGACACGTTTGCTGTTTTTCCATCGAAATAGTAACTGAAAAATCAAATTTATCGCACCTTTCAACTTGTTATGCTTAATCGGTTTATCATAAATAAATACAAAAATTACAATTCATTTGAAACACTAACTGATGAAAAGTAGCTGCGGTCAGCAAATCGCCAGCTTCATTCACAACTCTGCAAAAATGACGACAGGTATATGTTTAGAATGGCAGCAACTAGCCATAAACGGAACATGCATTTTGAATAAATTCATTCTGAAGAGTAACACCTTCTGAAGTAATTGTAAAGGGTAACATCTCGAGCGAGCTAATCTTATTACAATGGCGCCAAAGGGACTTTACTACGCACGAAACAAGATGTGAATGGAAATTGAGGAATTTTGCGGATGATTTTGGCTGATATAAAACGACACCAAAAGGCACAGATCATGCATGTGTATGCTTTGTGAAAGTAGATAAAGGAACTTGACGATAGAGATACTAACTCAGAAAACAAGCCGTGCTGAGAACGAACTCCACCGGAGTCAGGTCCTACGAACGTGAAGTTAGTGAAGTTGTACTGTGTCAGCAGTTGGTGAAGAATTCGAAAATCTTTTCCTATCTGAGTTCCATTCAAGTAAATCTCTTTCGGGAAATCATCAGGTTCTTAAAGAGACCATATGCATGCTGTTAAGTTGATTACAGGAAAGGATCATTTTAATTGAAAATGTGTTTTACTCGAAGGGAATATTATATGGTCCCTCTGAGATGGTCCCCCATCTTGCACGTGCTGCATCTTGATGTCATCACGTTGTTCTGCTCATAACAGTTTTAGATTTCAAACAGTTCACTTCGACAACAGAAATTCAATTGTTTTAATGATTGAATAAGGCAATAATTCGACGAAATTTTAAGCAAATGTGAGAAACATTTGTGTAAAGAAAGGATTTTAATATCTATAATTGTGCGATGGGCAAGCACGACCGTGGAAGAGCATTGAAAAGAACAGGAGCAAAGGTCGAAAAGATTTCAAAGAGATCTAGATCTGGGAGTCACGTGATTAATGGTGGCGGTATAAGTCAGGCTTTCGATGCCGGGCTGTATTTATCAATTATATTGTATAAGTAATTAGTAGTGAAGTATGAATTGGGGGAATATAAGTGCAGAATAGAGTGGTGCTCATTTTAAATGTAAGAGTTGTGCTGTATCTTGCCAGTTTTGATGTGATGTGAATTAGCAGGTGACGAGGTAACAAGGTCACGGATGGGTGATATTCCAAACAGTTCAAGTGAAACTAAAAATACCGTAGGTGGAAAGACACCACTTAGACGCAGTAAAAGGCAGGAGGCGACTAAATGATCGGACAGTGCAGGCAGTGTAGGAAGTGTGGGGAGTCCTGACGAAGAAAAAGAGGCCAGTATAAAAACAAGGCTACAAAAAACACCGAAATCAGTGTACAAAGATGCTACATCAGCCAATAGTGTTAAGTATCTAAAGGAAATATATAGTGAAGAAAGCAGCAGTTTGCAAAAATATTTAAATAGAACTGTGAATAAAGATAAAGTTGAAAGTAATGCCGAAGAAGGAATAGACAATAACGACAGCAAAGATAAAGTGCAAGGTATACAGGAACAAGAACAGGAGGTGATAATTGCAGAGGGTGCGAATAAGGTGTTAAACCAACAAGGACAACAGGTGACAGAGGTCAACGCAATCCCCACATCAAACATCGACAGTTTGGAGGACAAAAGGCAAGAAGAGGCATGTGTGGCAAAGCAATCACGTTCGGTAGAAGGTGATGATGATACTGTAGGGTATAAAGGGTCATCGCCACAGAACAAACAACCAGATACTAAGAGGCAAGAAGAGGAAATACAAAAACGGTCAAGAAACACGAGGAAAGATAATTTGAAGATGAATACCACAGAGGAAGGCAGGACAGAGACGGAGATGTTGGAGATTGAAATCAGGGAGCTGGAGAAGAAAATGGACAGTGTAGAAAGTAACTCCATGGAGCGTATGTTCCTGGAGCTGCGTGTAGATATGAAAAGAGACAGCTTAAAAATGATGCGAAGATTTGATAAGATGACCACAGCCAATCAATCGCTAGCAAAGGAGGTGAGTGACCTTAAAAATGACTGCAATAATACTAACCAAAGAGTAATCGCAATGAAGTCCACACAGGACGGTCAAATGGATAAAATTAAAACACACACAGGGCAGATAAATGAACTAATAGACAATGTAAGAGTGCTGCATGGTATTGTCCAAAGGCAGGGTCAGCAAAACTACCTCAAGAATAAACAAGAAGAGCAAATCCAAGTACAGAACACACGTGACAATTTATTGATTTCAGGCTTGGACGAAAAAGGTGACGAAACGGAGACCTCAACTGCTGAACTGGTTGCAGACTTCTTTAGTCAAACCATGAAGATGCCATACAAACCCAAACTGCATGCAAAGCACATAGGGAAACAGAACCCAAGAATGGTCCTCGTGAAATTAAAGGAAGGAAAGGACAAGGGAGAAGTATTTAAACACGTCAGGAACCTGAAGGAGGTGAAGAATAGCAAAGGCAAAGATATTTACATCAATAGTCAGCTACCACCAAATATTCAAGAAATGAAGCAATGGTATCGTTACCTGATGAAATTGAACTCTTCCATGGCTGGTACTGCAAAAAAGAACATGACCCTACGAAGGGGGGACTTGGTGATCGATGGGGGTGTATTTTACCCGGCAGTGGTACCACCGGGGATCCAGGAGGTGATGTTCCCAATAGACATAGAACATGTAAACAGAATTAAACTGAACAAAGGAGAGGAGCGGAGGAAGGATGGATGTAAATTTATAGGATATTTGGCAGAGGTTACCTCGATAGACGATGTAAGGGCAGCATACACGAAGGTGGCAAGGCTTAACTCTAGTG
This sequence comes from Haplosyllis leylae, assembly GCA_038406175.1. Taxonomy (NCBI): domain Eukaryota; kingdom Metazoa; phylum Annelida; class Polychaeta; order Phyllodocida; family Syllidae; genus Haplosyllis; species Haplosyllis leylae. The sequence goes on along the minus strand of JBCAUG010160948.1, from coordinate 12,651 downwards.
CTCTGCATATTGCATGCGCTTACAGACTACCTGGGGTAGATTTTCCCCACCTTAGAGGAATTTGTGATGATGGAGAACACGGAGCAGGGAGAGCTATCTACAATATGTTAGAGGAGGCTGATGCAATGAACCGTGTTGTTTTTGTGGTCTGTTACTACGGGAACAAACACCTGGGACCGATACGATTCGAAGTGATAAAAGATGCAGTGAGATCTGTATTGCTGCGTTCCACTTTCAATAATGTAGTGCAGGAACATCAGCTCCCTCTCAGGGACTCACAGGAGGAAAACACCTTCAAAAAACCACTGACCGAAGGATATGTTAATGCGGCATCACCTTGACCTTTTGCTCAAAGGAACACTTGGGGTAGTATGGAATCGGTGGTATCTGGAAAGGAGATGGAAGTGCGATCAGGAACCATCTCATTCAACTCTGTGGCCAGTTTTACCAGCGTGAGTGCTACAGTGGCAGACACTAGTACAAGCCACAAGAACATGTAACTAATTTTGCAATCGGTATAAAACCGGCGAAAAGCAACTCAGAGACCATAATAATGTCTCCCTGAGCAACTGTAAGTCCTGGGACCTCTGCAGTAACCACACTATTACACTACTATAAAGACTAATTGAAGCAATGGATATATAATTTAAAATGTTAAACTCGCAGTTATACTGATAAAATAAATTGTAGATGTAAATTCTGGTTTATCTTATATTAGCCTGGCACAACGTGACCACCCTTCAATCGATGTTTGAAAAACATCAAGTTACCAATTGTTTGAATTATTGTTATAGTTTATTCATGTATAAAAATGCATTGAGACAATACACTGAAGTGAACCACAGTACGCGAGTTGATTGCATGAAAAATGGAAAAAATAAATGTCAGATTTCAGTGGTAAAATAAAGATTTGTAGTTTCAACGTCAGAGGGTTAAATAGTCGAACCAAAAGAAAAGCGATATTTAGTTGTATGAGAAAAAAGGGTTATGAAATAATTCTGTTACAAGAAACGCACATTGCAACAGAGGAAATATTGGCAACGTGTAAAAGGGAATGGGGGGGACAAATAATTGCGTCATTAGGTGAAACCAATTCAAAGGGAGTATTTATTATGTTAAAACCTGGCACTGAGTGTAAAGTCATAAAGCAAGTCACAGACACTGCAGGGCGAACCATCTGTGCCATATTAAGTGTTCAAGACAAAAAATATGTATTTTGCAATGTGTACACTCCAAACCATGATGATTGCGCTTACGTGGAAAAAGTTATACACATAGTGGAAGAGATGGCATGTGACGAAAATGATGGGATAATTTTAGAGGGGGACTTCAACTTGGTATTGGATACGTCACTGGATCGCAATGGTTCTAAAGCTAATCATGTTAAAAGTGCTGAAATGATTAAAGAATATATGGCCCAAACAAATCTTTGTGATATTTGGAGGGTGAAGCATTCGACAGAAAGAAGATATACTTGGCACAGATGGGCAAAAGGACATAAGCCCATCAGTTCAAGAATTGGCATGTTTTTGACTCCGGTAGGCATTACTGATATTATAGACTCCTGTACAATAGAATACGGGGTACAGAGTGACCACTCTATAGTTGAACTTACAGTCTTGACTGACAAATATAAAAGAGGACCAGAGGTGTGGAAACTAAATAATCAGCTATTGGCTGAGGAAGAGTATTGTAGACAAATAATTGATATTATTGATAACACTGGTAAGTTGAAATATTTAAATGATGGAGACTGTTGGGAAACTATTAAAATGAACACTGGTTCGTTCAGTAAGAGATATTCAAAAGAACGTGCATGGAAGGAAAAGAAGGAGTACGACAAATTATTGCAAGTAAAACTAGAGCTTGAAAAGGATGCAGTTAGAAATCCAGATTGTACTGAAATTAGTGAAAACATGGTCAAGGTAAATGCATCCCTGAGCAAGTTTGAAATCAAACAAGCTGAAAGAAGTATCTTCCGCTCCAAATGTAATTTCGCCAAGGATGGTGAAAAGAATAGCTCCTTCTTTTTCTCCCTAGAAAAAAAGAGATATGCAGAGAAAAACATGAAGTGTGTGTGTGAATGGCTCCAGTACAACTCACCAAGAAGCAATATTAAAAGAACAAACTAGATTCTACCAAGAATTATATAAAAGTGATCCAGGTATTAACTTTGCACTTACTCCAGATGGCAGAGAACCAGTTATATCAGAGCCTACAAAGTTATGGTGCAAAGAGGAAATTACAAAAGACGAGTTATTTGATGCAGTAATGACTTTGAAATCTGGAAAGGTGCCAGGACTGGACGGACTTACAATAGAGTTTTACCGAAAATTTTGGAAGCAGCTGTCTCCGTATTTAATAAGGATGTATCAGTATAGTTACGATACAGGCAAACTGCCAGCTTCTGTAAGAAAAGGCTTAATTTCCTTGCTTGCCAAACCCAATAAGGACTCTCGGTATGTCAAAAATATGCGGCCATTAACTATTCTTGGAAATGATTACAAAATTCTGGCGAAAGCACTTGATAACAGATTAAGCCAGATTCTCCCTAGTATTATAAAAGGTGATCAGACAGGATTTGTTAAAGGAAGGAAAATAAGCCACAATGTCAGAAAGTCACTTGATATCATTGAATACACCCAGGTACGTAAGATCCCAGGAGTGATTCTGAGTATAGACATGGAAAAATGTTTCGATAGACTGGAACACAAAGCCTTATTAGGCTAACTTAGATATTTCAATTTTGGACCCCGGTTAATTCACTGGATCTCACTGTTCTATAATGAATTTTTTGGTATGTATGCAGAACTTTGGTTTCCTGTCTGAATTCTGGATTAAAGGGCGGGGCTCAAATCAAGGGTGCCCCTTAAGCCCGAGCCTATACTTGTTAACAGCAGAAATTTTGGCCAATAAGTTGAGGAATCATTCTAAAATAAAAGGTATTAAGGTACATAATATCGAATATTTAATTTCCCAATTTGCAGATGATACCGACCTTTATCTTTCCTTCGAACAGGAGACTATTGTAACTACCTTTAAAGTTCTCTCTGACGTTGAGCGTAACACAGGACTAAAAGTGTCATACGATAAAACTACATTGTATAGAATTGGTTCCCTTATGCACTCAAATGCAAAATTGGTAACAGGCTATAGGGTAAAATGGTCAAATGACTATATTAATACATTAGGAATAGAAATTGGCAATACACAGATGGTTTTACGTAGAAACTTTACTGCTATCATATCTAAACTCAAGACTGTGTCAAACCTATGGTATTATAGACATATGACTATAACCGGAAAGGTGCTAATTGTCAACACGCTGATGGCCTCACTCTTTGTATACAAAATGCAAGTATTGCCCCTAATTGGTGACGAAGATGTTAAGATAATAGAAGACACTATTGACAATTTTATTTGGAACAGCAAGCGAGCAAAAATCCCCCTGAATACTCTTAAAATTTCAAAAAAAGATGGAGGCTTCGGGCTGGTTGACATAAAAACTAAGCATCGAGCACTGCTCTGTTCATGGATTTTTGATTGTAAATCGGAAATTATTGCCAACTTAGCTGAAGCATTTTTAGGGAAAGAACTACAAAATGGAACAATTTGGCATTTTACGCTTAATAAAGAAGACAGTGTGAAATTGTACTGTGGTGGGGGGTTCTGGCCGCAAATAGCTAATATGTGGCATGAATATAGCTTTATACAGCCGGTAGATACGCAACAAGTGCTAGATCAATACATTAGTAATAATTCGTTTATTAAAGTACGTGGGAAATTACTAAGCTATAAGCGCTGGAAGGAGTTAAAAATCAGTGATGTTACCAAGGAGGATGGGGAGTTTCTATTGTATATGGAATTAGTAGCAAAACATGGAAGATTCTGTAATTGGTTAGAATATTCAAGTCTGAAAAGTGCAATACTGAACGAATGGAAAGTACTGTTGGAGAGCCAGTATGTCGGACATAGTAAATCCAAGTACACCCTAATAAGTCAAGGGATTAAAGCATCTAGTTACATATACAAAGATATGATGCGTGGTCAGGATGTGTTTAGTAAATGTGCGGACGTCTGGTTCACCAAGGAAGGAATTACTGACTCAGCGGAGCAGTATGAAAAGCACTTTGCGAATGTGTACGCTGTATCAAATATTACTAAATATAGAGACTTTCAATTAAGACTGTTACATAACAAGATTTTTTGCAATGATATACTTGTATATTGGAAGAAAGTACCGAATAATTTATGTGATTTTTGTAAAATAGATAAACAAACAATTATGCACCTCCTATCTGACTGTAGAATAGTTAGAGTTTTATGGGAAGAATTAGACTGTTTAGTGACTGGCCAGTGGCCACAGAATTTAGAAACATTTTATTCAATCTTGTATATGAAGATGATCCGAAGCACATATTAAATTTACTAGCCTTAGTTACAAAACAATACATTTTAGATGTAAGTGCATGGGAACCAAACCGATATTTATTGAACTATATGCGGAAATGAGGATGCTCTTTTCCATGGAAAAAAGGAATGCGACTAAAATAATGAAAGAGAAAAAGGTTATGAAAAAGTGGAGTCCTGTGTTTTCACAATTGGAATTAGTAATATAATAAGCAAGCAATCAGACTCGGTGTCCAAATCAGTAAGATTTATTCACGATGTATTATTATGAAGCACTTTGTACATAATACATGAATAAATAGTATGTTTTACAAATCAAAAAAAAAAGAGATCTAGATCTGTTACTCGGGGGAATGCTGTTACTGGACAACCGTCCACTCGCTCTACAAGATCTAAAAGACAAATTAGATCACAAATTATTGAAACTAGAAATGAACATGAACATGAACATTCTGAAGCACAAGAACATGACCATCCGAGTGAAGTGATGGAAGCAATGGATTTGCTAGATGAAGCAGATAACTCAAACGTATAAGTGATGGATGACATACGTGTTTCAGTGGATGTATCTGAAGATGAATTGTTCGCTTCTGAAATGGAAGATGATGATGATAGAGATTTGCCAATTGGTGAAGACATATCTGAGAATGAAGTTGTGATATGTTTGCCTCAAACACAGCAAAACGTGAATGATCTGGAATCCAATCCTGCTCTGCAAAACGCAATTGACAAGATGATTGAGCAGTGTGTTAAGGCTGCATTAGAAAAGGAGAGAGCAAATAATCAGAATAAACAGTTGACAGGTGAGTTTATTACAGAACATTCAAATTTGCAAAATACAGCAGAGAGAAATAGAAATTCAAATCGAATGATGGTAAAATCTCCATCAGACACGACGTTGTATGCACCAGGTCTGAAGAAAAATGTGATCCCTAGAGTCAAAAGAATTGGAGAGATGAATATATTGAATAAAGCAGGTAATGATGGTACAGGGGAGCAGCCTACTAGTGCAAATCAAAATATTGCGGATAGAATAGAGGAATTTGTAATGGATATTCGCATTACAGGCACATCGATGGACAGAAGAAATGAACATGATGAAGGACGGTGATATGGTGACCATGGTAATTCGAGAGCAGAATCACGTGACCAAACAAGGCGTAATCATGATGATATAGTCAGACCAACTAGTAGCAAGAACAACACTGATGATGAACGACAAATGGCAGAGGCCAGGGCAACAGTGGATAAGCTCATCCTGGAGGCAGAACAATTCAAGGCATCAATTCAAAAACCTAAAGGTAGGTCAATGAGTTATGATAATGAAGATGATGAATTTTTCCATATTACTTATCATGTAGACAAGGCATTGAGAGAGAAGATTGAAAGAGGTGATTATGTGGATTTGGATAGGCTGTTACCGAAAACTAAATTGTACCAAAATAGATTCTCAGATGAGAATAGGGTAGAGATGGTAAATAGAGATGGAGCTACATTCTTTGTACCAGCAGTAAAGGAATCTGGTATCACGAGTATTAGGAAGTGGGAACAGGCCTTCAGGGTCTATGCAGCCATATATAGTCAGGCAAATGCTCATAGGTCACCAGAAATCTGGCAGTACATCTATGTAATAAATACAGCGGCCTCTTCTTTTGCATGGGAAAATGTAGCTAATTATGATTATACGTTCAGACAGCTCATGGCCACATACCCCAAAAGGAGTTGGGCCAAGACATATAACCAGATGTGGAACTTATGTATGAGAGACTCCCTGAGTAAAATGAATGGCTCCGGATCCAATGGTAACAACTCTGGTGGTAGAAGTAAAAACTACAAGGATGACTTCTGTTGGAAGTTTAATAGGAATCGATGTAATAGAGGTCACTTGTTTACATGGGAACATAGGTGCTTATACTGTGATGCTTGGGAGCATGGTTTGTATAATTGTAGAAAGAAGCCTGGTAACAATAATCATCAGAACAGCAAATCCCCAGCAGGTTTCCATAGGAAGGAGGACCATCATCAGAATGATAAGAAAGGTGGTAATAAAAATGGGCACAAAGGCAATGGGGGTAACCATGCAAACTGATACCCAAGGATGACATCAGCATGGTAAATTCTAAGTAAATTCTAATTGTTGGTACCAAGCTGGATGTGTTTTGTTACTTTTGTTCAATAAAGTTGAATTGTATTTTATTATAGAAGCTGTTAATAGAAAGGACATTCTCATGTTCACAAACCTGGATTTGGAAAATATTATCACCCCAGTGAATGTGGATAGGCTAGAAGGGCTATTAAAAGAAACTGGGTACAATGAAACTAAAACACAATTCCTGTTGAAAGGTTTCAGGAAAGGTTTTGAAATAGGCTATGAAGGAGACAGGGAAGTAAAATACAAAGCTCCAAATCTGAAGCTATCAGTTGGGACTCAAATTGATTTATGGAACAAGGTCATGAAAGAAGTGAAACTTGGCAGGTATGCAGGTCCCTTTGAAGAAATCCCTTTTGAATATTACATCCAGTCCCCAATTGGGCTGGTACCTAAGGATGGGGGTAATGACACTAGATTGATTTTTCACTTGTCCTACCCAAAAGGAGGTACTACCTCTTTGAACGCCAACACACCTAAAGAAAAGTGTACAGTGAAATACTGTGACTTCTCAGATGCAGTAAGAAGATGCCTGCAAGAGGGTTTTGGCTGCAGCATTGGCAAATCAGACATGAAGGCAGCTTTTAGAAATTTAGGAATCAGGAAAGAAGATTGGTGTCTATTAGTGATGAAGTGTGAATCACCTGTGGATAACAAGACCTACTATTTTGTAGATAAATGTTTGCCTTTTGGAAGTTCTATCAGTTGTGCCCTTTTCCAGGAGTTTAGTAATGCAATGGCATTTGTAGTCAGGAGGAAAACTGGGAAGGAAAATATTAACTATCTGGATGATTTCCTATTTGCAGCTCTAAGGAAGGCATGGTGTGATGGACAGATTGATGTTTTCTTGAAGCTCTGTAATTGGATCAACTTTCCTGTTTCTGTGGAGAAAACATTCTGGGGTACCACCAGTTTAACTTTTCTGGGACTCTTGATTGACACTGTTAAACAGTTGGTTTGTATACCCCATGACAAGATTGTCAAAGCTGTGGAATTGATCAACACAGTGTTGATGAAGAAGAAGGTAAGGATAGGAATGTTGCAGAGTATTTGTGGACTTCTAAACTTTTTCTGTCGTTGCATCGTACCAGGTAGAGCTTTCACTAGAAGACTATATGCATATACCATGGACAGGAGTACTAAACTGCAAAAACACCACCATGTATGGGTGAATGGAGAAATGAGATTAGATCTCAAAACCTGGTTGGAATTCCTAAATTCTGCCGAGGCTTATGCTAGGCCATTTCTAGATTTTAGGAAAATTGTAACCGCAGAAGTGATTGAATTCTATACTGATGCAACTAGAAATTTCAGCCTAGGATTTGGAGGTTATTCAGGAACATCTTGGATGATGTATGCTTGGGACAAAACATTCATGGAGAAGGCTCAACCTAGCATCGAGTATCTGGAGCTATTTGCTGTAACTGCAGGAGTTTTGGCTTGGATAAACAGATACAAGAACCAAAGGGTGGTTCTTTTCTGTGAAAATTTCAGTGTGGTGTTTATGATAAACAAACTCACCTCTGGTTGTAAAAACTGCATGTTTCTTATCAGACTGATTGCACTTGAGTCGATGATTCAGAATGTCAGGATTTTTGCTAAACATGTCAGATCTGGTGATAATGACATTGCTGATGATTTGTCTAGGGGCAAGTTTGAATCTTTCTGGAACAAGAAGGATAACTGGGACCCATACCCAACTGCTGTAGACAATAGAATATGGCCTTTGGATAAAGTGTGGATTGTATAAACAACTCTTATCCAATTGATTTGTTGCAGGTCGGAAAAGGAATAGAGGCAGTGATGAATCTACATCTTCTTTGTCAAGAATATCATCTAACCCTATTTTGTGCACATTTACTTGAATCTGGAAACAAATCTTCTACCATCAAGACTTATACATCTGCTATCAAGAAGGTCTTAGTGGATGATGGATATGAATGGGACAATAAGAAAATTTTATTGGGAACATTTGTTGGTGCCTGCAGAATAATCAATGATAGGGTAATCATTAGATTGCCTATAAGAGCGGGTTCGCTTGAAATACTTATGTTTGAAGCGAAGAGGGTTTGGGACACACAACCCTACTTAGAGCTTCTATATCAAACTATTTTAGCTTTTGATTACTATGGATTATTAAGAGTAGGTGAAATGACCTTAGCGGAAGGAGGTCATACTATAAAAGCTAAAGATGTGCATGTTGGGAGAAATAAAAACAAAATTCTGATAGTACTTTATACATCGAAAACACATGGGCTGGATAGAGGTCCTCAGAAAATTAGGATTACATCAGCAGATGATGTGAGAGAGTGTTATAAGAACCAAAGGCATTTTTGTCCGTTTCAGCTAACTAGAAAATTTATGGCAGCCCAAGGAGGTTATGACACAGACGATGAATATTTCTTCACATATCATGATGGTTCTCCAGTTACTGCAAATGCATTCAGGGTGGCACTACGTTGTCTATTGACAGCTGTTAATCTAAATCCTACCCTTTACAATACCCATTCTTTAAGAATTGGACATTCCTGTGATATGTTATGTAATAATTATAGCGTTGAACAGATTAAAATGGCAGGTAGATGGAGGTCTAATGCAGTGTACAGATACCTCAAGGACTGGAACCATTGAAGCAATATGTTTTGCTAGATCTAATTTCTTAAATATGTCTTTTTAGGACCAATCCTTGGCAGAGATAAAATTTGGTTCTTCGGTGACAAATTCCTGGCCAACACTTACAACGACTATTACAAAAATGCCGAACGTCAATCCAAGGAATTGTATACAAAGGAATGGTATGAACCCACTGGATATTTCAGTGGTGACCTCACTCGTGGCAGCAATATTCTTATACGCAACATCATGGTTGAGGCACTGTACAAGGAGGTAATTCCACCGAAATATATGATTATTGTCCTGGACTCTGATCTTATATCTTCCGCAAACTATTTTGATTATGGGGTGTCAACTATGTATGGAAGAATGGTGGACTGGCTGGCTAATGAACTGCATCGTATATTCGCAGCTCATATGGAATACTTACCCAAGAAATCCATTGTCAACATGGAAATAATTTGGATAGCGGCGCCAACCCATAAGCACTTCGAGGATAATGTCTACCGCAGAAAGCTCAATTTGGCATTGGAAGGAATTACCACGCTGTATTTGGATATGAAAATGCTCAGAATGATTAAGGTCTGGGATTTTGATAACACAAATTTGGTTACAGACACCAGTTATCTCACTGCTGCAGGGAAAATGGCATACTGGAGTTCCATTGATGCAGCGATATCCTACTGGGATGATGTAAAGAAGAAACAAGCCAGGAAACATGCACTTGCTACACAAGTTAAGCCGTTTCTCGTAAGGGTGGTAACAAAGATCATGTTCCACATTTCTTTGCGAATCAAAAGCATCAACGAGACAGATTTCACTGGAAAAAGATACAAGAACCCGACTCTTGGAACAGAAGGAAGCTGCCACCCCCTCCGAGCTGTGCCGTGCAACCGGTTAAGCGTTAATTGACAATATTACACTATATAACATTACATTGTTTGTATGTTTCTTTCCATTTTCAATTTGCATTTGGGGAATTCAAAAAATTTTAAATCCCTGTCAGTCTGTCAGTTCCAATCTACATATTTATACAAGGTTATTTATATATATTCTAAATATGTTGTTATGGTTCCGCTGTTATCATATATATTTAAATGTTATTAATTGTATGTGTACAAAACAACAGTTTTGGGGAACGGGGGTGCAAAGATTTAAAGTCATTCCGGTAAATGGTACTTTACATGTTAACATATACTCATTGTTTTATTTCACTTGTTGTGCCAGGCAATTAAAATTTTACACATTGTGGCATATGTTGCATACAAATTGAATATTTTGACACAATTTTAAGTGTTGGTTTCAATGATTGGCTCCCTCTGGTGAGGGGCTGTATGTCGACCGACAGCACCAGCTGTCCATCTATGTACTTGAAAATATACATGTACCTATTTGTTGGTGAAATGTTTGAAAATAAAACCTATAGTTCAAAACATGTTTTTGTCTTATTCGCGTGAGAGTAAATTACAGGAAAGCTTTCTTGAAATTGACATAACATTTTCTTTCACTTTAGTAAGCAAGAAATTGCGCATAAATTTCTTTCAAATGTGGATCTTGTATGTTTCGTGATTGATGTTCCCCAAACGATTTCAATTATTGATGTAATATTATGTCGACTTGTTGTTAAAATCAATTCATCAATGAAACAATTGATCACCATTTCCAAGTTCAAAGTTAAGAACATCCTGATAATTGTTTCTGGTGATGTATCCCAGTAGGTCGGCAGTGTTACTGGGATCCCATTGTATTCCATAACGCTCCTGCAGATTAAGATCCAGCAACAGCCTGAAGTTGGTGCTTCTGACCAGTTTCACCAGATTATCAATATCAGTCGCTGCAGAAGATAACATTAAAACTAATAATTTATAGTAGTTAATTATTATAATAAAGCATAAAAGTCATTATGGTAAACAGCGTTTCCTAAAAGTGAAACTTTCTGTCCCCGTTTAATTTGAACTTGCGTCATGTGGATTTGAATAATGGTAAAAATTGATTATTGATACTGTATTGCGTATACTGCATTATCAATAGTGACCGAAACCTTTCTCAATTCACAATACTTTGAAAATGGAATTTATTATTGCTCCACAAGCTGTGTGAGAAAGTGTCAAAATTTAATATCACAAAATTCAGCAATAAACACACAATTTTGACTTTCACTATCCCAAACTGCCGAGTACCAAATATCAACCGTTCATTGCTTACTGTTCAGAACGAGAAGTGTCGGGGAACTGGTTTTCTCAAACACTTGATTCGGCTCGTTTGTGAAAACCTTTTGGTCTGCCGTGGTTCCACCAATTCTAAGATAAGCTGGAGATAATCCTCTCATCAAGGATTGCACCCGAGGGGAACTAAAACAAGTACATTTCCATTGACAGTAGCAGATTCGGGGATGGAGAAGCAAGGCCTACCCGGCCCTGTAAAAAGAAGTCGTAATAACAGATGCCTATATCTAGCCTCTAAATCCCCCTAGTGATGACCAATTACATTTGTTGGTCGCTCGGTAGAGTCACCTTTTTGGTTGAGTAGAGTAACCCTTAACATCCTGTCCCAGCCCTTAACATGAGCCTTTGGCAGTTTTATGGAAATTAGGCCTGCAGTGATTGGTTGCTATTTGTTTACACAGAAGGCTGCCATGAAGTCATTTGACGTCAGGAGACACCATTTGAACTATGTTCATGACGTCATTTTTAGCTATTTCATTGAAATGAAACCTCCTTATCTGTTCTTTTATACACTATACAACTTTGATAGAACGTTCATTCCACGGACTGTAATCCCCTTTTCTAATCCAAAGCTCAATATGAGTGTCAGCGGTGCATGATTTTGACTAAATAAGACAAGTGACACTGAACGGTTTTGGGATTTACTGATTTTAAGCATTTTTACTGGTTTAGGATGTGAGTCAAAAGGCAAATTATAAGGTTTACTACCGAGTTCATATAAATACGTGCACTTTCTGTTTGTATTTTATACACATTAGAATGCAGAAATCGATAACTAATGTGCTGACATTTCATCAAAGCAAAGATAACGTTACCTGAAGCTAAATGTCTGCCATTTCGGTGGAACCAACATCAAACAATCTATTGTGACACTGATAAATTCAGGTTCGACCTTTGCAACAGCTCTATTGATATCAATACTTATGTCCAGCCCTGTCGCAATTCCTAAAGTAGTGGCCAAAAGAACAAGCCTGGAACACTGACACATCGTTCCTAGAAACATCTCAGAAAAAGTTTTCAAAGGAATCGAAATTCAAGAAATCAACTGTAATCTTCCAATTCTTTTGTTTCATGTAACATTCGGTTAAAGCGACTGTACATGGTACCTGTCTCCAAGGTAAGACGACCATTCAGCATGCTGTCTTCAAAATTATCAGCAAAGCTAAAATCTCTATTTACTGGGTCCCGCTTACAACGAGTTCGGTTACAACGAGCACCCGCCTACAACGAGCAGATTCCTTTGCATCACAATCA
>JBCAUG010160837.1:0-20239 GCA_038406175.1 Haplosyllis leylae | reverse complement strand
TCAGAAGTCTACCCCCTCACCCAGTAGTACAGTCAGCAGCTCCTTCGCTTCACAAATAGGTCCAGTGCACGAACTAACACCCATGAAAAACTGCTGTCACCCCCTGAGATTAAACAACTCTTGCTCTCCTCACTGACCTGTTGGACACTCAATTCTGACTGGGGTTGAGTTTTACTACACCCCCAAGCTAGTGTAAATATTGGTGACAATAATAACATACTAAAGTAATCGGGACAAGGGTTTGTCATCGCAAATGTCATATTTAACATTACTCTTCTGTGTTCTGTTAACCTTCTGTAATCGGACGGGGGGGGGGGGTGAAACGGGATGGTATACATTAAGGTAATTATCAGGAATGTAGAGCTGTAAATGTAAACATGGCATCCATCAAAGATATGCACAATTTGTATTTCAGATATTAAATCTAAAAACATCCTCCTTACATCAATTTTAATGACATCAAAAAACTGTTTTATTTATAAGCTTAAACGGTTAACTTTGCAACAAAACAAGCATTGGGATCTTACTACATTAAAAAAAATACCCTGACAGAGAGTCACATACGGTTGTTACTGACTTGAAATTTGATTTCAATGACAGGTATTATAAAATTATTTGTACACAAGAAAGTCCTCCTGCGTGAACGCAAGATGCATACTGCCTGCCACGTAGCAAGCGCTCACCCTGCTGTCCTATCCCGGGGGGGGGGGAGATACCCCAGCTGAGTTCTCCTCCATTGGCTGTGGTAGCCCCCTCCCTGTTGACTGAGGTACACCTCCTTGGCTGGGGTACCCCCTCCCCCGGCTGTGGGACTGGGTACCCCCTCCCAGACAGATCCCCCTGGACAGACCCCCTGGCGATGTGTATGATCTGATGACCCCCCCCCCTCACCCCCCCCCCCCGGTGGACAGACAAACAGAAACTATTACCTTTCCCGTCATACTACGTACGCCGGCGGTAACAAGTTAGACATACTTCCGTCAGGGTGCTTAAAGATTTTCACGTACAGTTGATATAACAGGTTTCACAATCGATGAACGATCAAACTTGTTGTGATCTCTTTTCTGTTTTGAAAAACATGAAAAACAATTTTTCAACAATTGAATAAGATCGCTTCTGAACTTTTGACCAGATATAACGTACAGGTAGAAATTAATGGCATAGTTAGTTGTGTAGGCTTTGCCACCGAGAGCAGCGGAAAAGTGAAATATGGCATACAAATATGGGGAACTTTTGAAAATCACGAAAGAAGAGAAAAACAGCCTAAAACATGAGGGAATCATTAGAATTAAGAAGCTGAATGTTATAAACAGTAGCATTATGATAATTTGTCTCTCGGATGTTTTTAATTTTGTCACATTTTCTTCAAGAGAGCACTCAATTTGCCTATGGCGTAACTTGTGGATGATTATGCTATTCATGACTAGTAATACCACAAAAGGTAATCCAAATCCATGAACCTGGTTGAACCAATAATAGATTCTAACCACTAAATGTTCAATACCTCGGTGAAATACCAGACAAGCGCCACCACTGGGAGCAGTTGTGTACAAAAGGGGCAGGCAGTAAATAACATGAAAAAGGACAATACATAATATGGTAAACTTTGCTCTTTTAACCGTATTGAACGAGGCAGCTTTGTGAGGTCGGATAATACTGTACAAACGTTCAAACGTCATGGCTATGATAATGTAGGTACTGGTTCGTGATGATAATGTAGAAATTGTAATTGCCCAGATGCAGTGTCGTAATTGACTGGAGAATACATTCACATTGAAAGTACTGTTCAAATACAGGCTCAAACCTGAAACAGGAGAAAAAATCGGCCCATAGACACAATGCTAATTTTGGAATCATATTTTATGTGCAAATATGTGAATGATGACAGCATTGAGTTGTCATATATTAACTGGTTTTATAAAATTAATACATTGCAAATTTTAAAAAGTGATTGTTGAATGAGATTTGCTAAATGATCCATTTGGATGTCATTTCTGATAATACTTTCAGTAAGAGCGAAATGAACTGTAAGGCTCATGAGCAACTCGGGTTGAAAGAAAGGTAACGTTTATTCTATTCTGGCTCTACTAGCGGTGCGCTCAAAATATACGGGGTTTCTCAGCTAGCTATAGGCTATGCCGGTATTGCACAGGGGTGTGAGCAGAACCTGTACGGAACTTGCTATGGCACGCACCATACCCTGCAGAACTAACGCCCACCGGATATATTGGTTGGTTTGTGGACATAAGAATTTATATACTGGGTACAACATGGAATAACTGTGTCTTTCCAACACAGCACCTTTTGAGACATTGTAGAGTCTTCTATAGAAATTCTTCAACATGGAAGTTCACGATTACGCTACTAAGTTGAAATCACAAAACATTGCACTTACTTATCAATAAAGACACAGTATCAGCCAAAGCCAACACACAAATATAGATCGAGAAAGAAGAATGTCTATTGTGTGGTTGAATCATCACCTGGAATGTAAAGAATGACTCTGAATAAAACAGTTTTGTGGTTATGTAATTTCATAAAATCAAGCTAAGACCAAACACAGGAAAGACGAATTGTCAGCACAAATCCGAAATTAGGCTGTTGGGCTTCTGTCAATTATTGGCAGACTTCTGTGTGCCGTTACGAGACATAATTTATAATATAAAAGTAATTCTTCACGCACACCCAACCTGAAGTACTATGAAGGCTATTACTAGTATGCTTAGAATCATATGCAAGTATATTGTTTATTGCTGGCTCATTAGAGTCACCTTATTGGTTGAGTCGATAGCCCCTTAACATCTTGGGATAAGATGTTAAGGACCTTTCGCAGTTTTATGATAAGCAGGTCTACTTTAACCTGCATTCATTGTTTGGAATTTTTTTACACAGAATGCTGCCATGACATCATTTAGATCTGACAATGTCACGAGACAGCGTTTGAACTTTGTTCATGTCGTCATTTTTTTCTATTTTAAATGTCTTTGTATTGTTTATTTCTGGGTATTTTTGTATTATTCGGCATATAACCGAGCCTGAAATCTTCGAACAAACCCAACAAATAGGATTCAGATTATTGCCATTGTACAATCTAAATCCTTTTGGATTTCTCCAAGTAATTAGATCAATAGATAATAATATTAATTACCATTCAGATATTCTTGATTTACGATAGAAATAATGATAAAAGTTACAAGTCGTTTCAATTGTAGAAAACTTACAAGAAAGGAGAGAATGTTGCCTATGAGCCCCATCGGTAAAAGGAATGAAAGGTACCATCGATTTATACCGTCGCCTGAAAATGTTTATTTGTTCTTGATATAATTACCGAAGGATTGGGGAAGGTAATATTTTCACTTTGTCCACCACCGGAGGGTGGTATCCCAGTCCCAGGTTCTTCCCAAGGTCTCTGGTCCGATGTCCCTTCTGGGGAGGGGGGGTGCTCCAGTCCAGATTTTTTTCAATATCTCTTGCCCCATGTCCTTTCTGGGGAGTACCCCAGTCCTGGTTGGGGGGTGGTACTCCAGGATAGGGGTACCCACCCTGCCAGGACAGTACTGGGGTGCTGCCCAGGAGAGAGCATGCTGCAGGTGGTATGCCTCGTGCGCTTTCATGTCTTGTTTAAGATTAAATTCATACCTTCTGCTTTGTCCTTTTGACAGTCAGTCTTTTTTTAACCTGCAAATGCCACAATTGAGAACCGAGAACTGCCAATCGGAAAGGATATTTTGTGGAATCTTCAGCCATATTGACAGTCTTCCGTTCTCAAAAACTGTATGTTCATGTTGAATTACCAATTTCTGTTGTTCCCCATGCAAACATTCTTGTATATGTTCGTGCAAACGGTAATTGCCTTACGAATACAAATACAAAATTTATACTTTCTCATATTTAATATGTGATAAACACTTACCAATTTTGTACATCAGGTATGACGATGCTAGAAGACGAACGTCTTGCACATTTGCTGCATTCTGAATGGTAGTTAATTCAGAAGTAATATTGTATTCCATTGCTGTCGACTGCAATTCTGATCTGAAAACTGGAAAACTATTTATCCTGTTTGGGCAAAAGGTACAATCATTCAAATACAAAGAATATTTTCCTGACGACAGTTTCTCAATCGGTACTGATAACTGTTAGAAATAGAAATTCATCTTTTAAAAATCTGACACATTCGACAATTATGCCATTGTTGTTATCGAAGAGGAAAATTAAGTTGCCTTTAGTTTGTGCAGTCTAGTTTTGTCCTGTTCATGTGTTTTCATCAAATGAAATTATATGTTCCACTATTAAAATACATCATAAAGCTATGAGTCATGATATATATTGTTAATACTTGGATGTACCACGCCCATACCGGATTTTACTATTTGCCACTTTAGTGAAAGATCAGACAAATACTTTTTTGCACTTTTCGCGTTCAAATACGTTTTGCTAGAATAAACTTATTGAGGAACTTTTATCACGATGTGCGTTGTAAATTTTGAATAGTGTGACACTGGTAATAGTCAAGTGTGTATGCGGACCACATTGCCTCTCAAAAATATTTTAAAAATGTATCCTGAATCAATCAATCAAATGTAGGGTTTCAGATTATCAAAATAAAGTCCTCATACTAAATGGAAAAAAACTAAATGCAAGATCAAATACAATATATTTTACGTGTAACTATCTATGTGTAAGATTTAAATCTTTTCATCCTAATGGTCCATTCAGACCAAGTGGTAGTGTGATTGACAGAGGGAGCGAGAGCATTATCACTAGCAGTGGGTTCTATTGAATCATACCAGTATCACTCAGACTGGAGCGATAGAGTGAGTGAGAGCGGGAGTGGCATGCTAGTGGCATCACTTGAGAATGGGTCCAGAACCCATTTGATTTTTTGCAGCTAGCGATGCCGCTCCCGCTCTCACTCACGCTATCGCTAGGTCTCGCTTGGTGTGAATATACCCTAAGCCTGAAGTTATTGTACCATTTGGTTCCTTGCTTTCCCTGAATAGCTATTTTTCCCGAGAGACAGTGTGGTCTGCAAGCGCACTTGAATACTACTCGTAAGTGTTGAAAATCCAAAATGAAATACAGAAGATGAATTGTCTTTGAAGTTGATTTTCTTGGAAAATCCCCAAATCGCAATTGCACGTCAACGTATTGAAGGATACAATATAATGTCTACTAATATAATGTAATGTCTACATTTCACAAAAGATGTTGAAACAGAATGTGTCAGATTCCTACCCTTCTCTGGTGTTAAGTGACAGAAAAAATAATAATTAAAGAAATCCAGTATCCCACATGACAGAGGTAATATTTACTCGCTTTTTTGCGAGTTATCTTAGCGATTAGATTGTAGGTGCACAGGTAAAAAAAATGTCAGGTTTGGATAATGGTAGAGACACTTTGTTCTGACTGGAAATGAGGTGCTTTATGTTTAGAATCTTAGCACACATTACAAATATATAAATTTGCTGTGTAGTGAGGATCCATCACTAAGTGTCAGTGCAAAAAGGTCCCTGCATCCATAATTAAATTATGCACATAATTTGACTGGACCAAGATGGTGGCAGGAAACCTCTCTAAGTGTAAGTGTTGTCAAATGTAAATGCAAAAATATTACTCCACATGTATTCTACATGTGATCCCAAATGGGATGGGACCTTTGACATAGTTGTAAGTACATAAAGGTCACTCCACATGTGATTCCACAGGTAATTTCTATATGTTTCTCTGCATGCAATTGTTTACCATAAAATGTGGTGTGTACTAAAACTATAAATGTAGAGCACAATAAAAATTAGGTTGGGACTCTTGACTAAGTGTAACTGTAAAAGAGTCATTACACACCAAAAATATGGTGTAGGCTGAAAGAAAGTGGGGACCCTTGAAGCTTGACACCAGAAACTGCACAAAACTATGGTGCACAGTCAAAATAAGGTGATAATCCTTAACAAAGTGTTAGATAAATGTGGTACACACTAAAAGGGAGATGGGTACCCTTTGCATAAGTATCAGTACAAAAAGGTCATTCTCAGAGGGGACTTGTGGAGAAATTACATGTGGAAATTATTGAAGCAAATAAATGTTAAATTACATGTGCATTACATGTGGAAATTACATACAAAAATATATATGTGGAATTACATGTGTAAATTCATGCAGGATTTACTGCAGAAATTACATACAGAATTACATGTGGACAGTACATGCATATATCATTACCCTTGTAAGTCTCCTATGTTTAATTCTTACACAACCTGATACATTTCTTTAAGACTTGTAACAATAGTGCCTTGACTACACTGATTGGTTGGTAGTGTCAACTATTGGTAACGATGGGCCCTTTTCTTTCCCCATCTATTACTTGCCCATAGTAACGAGTCATTTAGTGTGCGGTAATAGGAAATTTTCAGGCATATTGTCAAGTAGTTTTTGTTATTATTGCAAGAAGTAATTCCAGAAAACTTGATATCTATCATTAGTTGCTATTGGTAACCAAGTTTTGCCATAGTAACAAGGCATCTAATGGTAATGGTAGGGAAGTTAATGTTTAAGAAAAAAAATGAGATGTTTTACTTATTATCTATGGAGTATAGCTTGAGAATATTGAAGATCGATTATTGATTGCTTATAGCTACTAATTATTCCCCCTTACAACCAGACATACATAACTCATGATGCAACAATATTGATGATGATCAAAACAGGGCAAGTGAGCAGCAGAATACATTAAGATTAGTTAACTTAAACAATGAAAACAATCACCCTGACAATATTTATTTAAAAGATAATGATTGCATGGAACGAGTGGCAATTTAAACAACTCTACACAATTTTGCCCTGGTCACCTGACAAAATGTACAAATCATGTCTATTCACGGTAATAACGATATCAAGTTCTCGAATACGTTTTAGTGTTAGGTTTTCAATAATTAACTGTAAACTACAACTTGACGAAATCTTGAACTGAATTCTAGGGAATGATACGCGCCGTAAATACAAACCATACAATTAAAATCCCTAGAAAATAAAGGAACACAGTGACACTATGAGTTAACGCACGGGTAAAGATATAAACATTGAGGATAAAATATCTTTGACACTCGCTAAATAGCAAATAACGGAGTTGTTTATTCTAGCTACGAAACAAGGGTCACATTTTCACACTGCATGCATGATACAGGCAAGAGAACCAACGGATGATGAAACGGTAGTAAATTTTTGCTGGCCGTTGAACGTCCACTAGGTCCTATTTGTTGTTTCTTCGCAACAACGTTTCGAGTTGTTATGTTTACCATAGTTATTGCAAACTGGTGAAATGGGTGCTCAAAATGGCCCCCGCGCATTATCAAAATGTGGACAAACTTGAAACCCAGCTACTGCAACGTACTGTGTAGGGCCTTAAGAACTTGATGTGATCAGAATCTTATTGACTGATACAGATGGTTACAGCTACGATTGGAGAATTCTATCCACCGTAGGACATTGTGGAAAAAGATCAGAAGGTGATGGCATCTGGTTTTATTTTTGTGCAAAATAGCACAAATGTATTGGGATATATCTGCTCCATTCATGAAGTCTTATTTAATTTTCAAAACCTACGTCATTGACCAATACAGTAAACTGTATCTCAACCTTCAGTGTGTGTTCGACAGCTGGAAGGGATTTTGGGACCGTGGAACTTCCCTCTTTGTTCCCTTCTGGAAACATGAGAATATATTTTGAAATAGTTTCACCAAATCAGATCTGAACTTATATCCAGACATGACATATAAATAGAAGTTGATACCATAGTTGGTGTAATATGACTTCTGTCCAACAGCCATGATCAAATGAAATCCTGCATACAATTCAGGAGAACTGTTAAAATCAACAAAATAGGGATAGAATCCAGTACAAAAAGCTGGAATCATTAAAACCAAAAATCCAAATGTCACAAGAAGTAGCATTATTATAATTTGCTTTTCTGACCTTTACATGTTGGATGAGTAAGACTGATTTGAGCTATGGCCTTGTTCTTCTGACATATCAGTTATTAATGGTTTGGACCTGTTACAAAGTCTGTGTATTATAATACAATTCATAGTTAGTAGGGAAACAAAGGGAAACCCAAGAGTTACAAACCATCCTGAATAGAAGTATATTCTGCCTGCTAGCCAATCCACTCCCTTAAAATAAACAAGGCATGTGTATTCTGTCACTGATGTCATAAATAAATGTGGGATGCTGTAGAAAGCACTGAACAACACAATAAATACAATGGTGATTTTAGCTCTTTTAACTGTGTTGAATGAAGCAGCCTTATGAGGTCTGATGATACTGTAAGAACGTTCAAATGTCATGCTAACTATGAAGAGTGAACTACACAGAGAAGAGGTCGCTACAGTCGTCATCATGTATGAGCAAAACTGAGGTTGACTTGGTGGCGTCTCCACGTGGAATGCATTGTTTAGATAAACAAATAAACCTGAAAATAGATACAGAGAATTAGAATAACGCAAGCGCATTTAATGCGTACAGCTTGTTACTGGCTCGTTAGAGTCAGCATAGTCACCCTGCAGGAAGTTCAGTAAATTTTGCCATATGCGAGGAGATCAGTAATTTTTGTTTCAATGTAAGTCAATGGGAGGGCTGATTTTCATGCTTATTTTTGGTGGAATATCCACAAATATCAAAGTCATCTAAAATTTCTCTTTTATTTGGCCAACGTAGCTCAGATGCCCAATTAGTTGGCTTTAAGTTCATAGGGATATTAAAAGATAATATTGGCAACTATCATAGAGATTGATATCTTTCAATTTTCAGAACCATGTGTTTTTTCGAGATAAGTAAATTTTGACCAATGATGACAAACCAGCTTGATCTGGTTTATACAGTCAGTAAATTCTGCCTAAGAATCTATAACTGTCCACACCATTGAAATTTCCATTGGGACTGAGTAAATTCAAACTAGGCAAGTACTGTGAATCAGAAAAATCTGTCTAAATCTGAAAGCATAAGGTAGGCAGAATTTGAAATCAAAATTAATTGATCCTCTAAGCATTTCTTGGATATTTAGCTCATTTACAAACTGAAATTTTGAAATATAGCCATGTAGCTTAGATCTGCTCACTAATGCATGTGATTTTATGTAGGAATTAATAGGATTCAATGGCTAATTCTGCATGTGTTGAAATATGAAATTCCCATGGACTTGGAGCATTGAAAAGCATCTGGACAGAATTTACTGAAATCCTCACAAATGGCAGAATTTACTGAACTTCCTGCAGGGTGATAATGATTGAAAGAGGGGGCCCAGAGTTTTCTTGGGAAATGTGTAGGCATTTTTATGATAAGTAGGCCTGCTTTAAGTTGCATTCATTGGTAGGAATTTGTTTACACAGAATGTTGCCGTGATGCCATTCAACCATTGTTGTCTCATTAGCTCGGTCCTATCCGCTAATATGCTCTACTCTCTCCGTACTCGGTGGTATCAATATTATAAGTAACGCTTGTATATTCGGTTGTATATTCCTCCTCTGCGAACTAGTTTGTTTTTAGGCCCACTTCACACCCACTTTTGGTTGAATCTCTATCGTAGTTTTGGTTAAAATCACGCAATTAAAACTTCTCAGAACATATTAAGGTCAGCAGCCACAATATCCGAATGTTTTTCACCCACAGAAAAGGACATGTGTCTGTTGTGTGGTTGAATCATAACCTACAAAAAAAAGTTAAGAAATGTAACAGCCATGATGTTAACTGCAGTAAATAAATGATATTCCTCGCAATAACATTACGAGGCATACCGACTACCTATGCCTCCCATTCTCTTTTTGATCATACCAGACTTCCTGATCATTCTGGACAAGCCCTGGAAGGGGCAGAGGGCAGGGTGGGGTATCCTTCCTGATACAGTTTTGACATCTTCAAAATAATTTTTGATGTTGTTGTTGTGTACAGAGTGTTAACATAAGAAACGTACCAGAAATGAGAGAATGTTTCCAACAACTCCAGCAGGAATGAGTACCATAAAATACCATTGGTCAAGAGCTTCACCTGATCAAAGTAATACAAGTACACTGATTCTGAAAACAGTTAGACCTACGAATACTGGTAATGGAATGATAAAAAAATGACGTTGCATCGTTGACCCAATTGCTGGCTTTTGCAAAATGACATCATGACTACATTCTCGTGTAAACATATTCCCACCAATGACTTAATCCTAAATTAGGTCTACTTATCATAAAACTGCCAAAGCATGCTATGTGCCCTTTCCCAGAAAACTATGTGCCCCCCCCCTTTATAATCAAAAAGCTGACTCTAACGAGCCAGCAATGAACACATTTGGTCACAAAAATTAGTTTCATTAAAACGTTTGTATCAATTGTTTTCTGTCTCATCATCATTTCTACTGTCATCAAATGTGTACCCACCTATTTTATACGTCATGTAAGACATAGCCAGACATCTGTTTCCGTTGTTACGTTTTTCTCTTTGTTAAATGTCCATTGATATGTAACATTAAACTCCATATTCTAAAAAAAATGTACCAGTAAAATATTATTTTAATGTGTCCTTTTTTCTACCCTATTAGCCCTATTAGCTGTATCGCGAAAAGCATTTAATGATAAGATGCTGTAGAAATATATTTACTACCCGATTGGTAACGAGTAGTAATTTTGCAACAAAATAAAGACGTTTTGAACTTCAGACGAATTTTAAAGCTACGCCAGAAACCGAGGAATGTCCTCGTTTCCACTGTAAGAAAACAGTGTAGAATCGATACATAACCTCAAATCCCTCACGTTTTTAACCTGTTTTCGATTTAGAAGTTTAGGTTTGCAACTGAGATGCCATAAAGTTTGTTAATTTCTACTTCTACCTCAGAACAGAAAAATAGTAGTACACTCGCTTTACTCTTTTCACACAGAAAAAGACTATGCATGAGATCGTGATTGAGTATTGTCAAATAGTTAATTAAACATTTGTGTTTTAATGGCCTTAATTTCACTGACTTCATATCCACGTATGAAAACATAACTATCAGCTCCAGCTGGATTATCCTAATAAAGTTGAAAATTTTACAACTGTAAGATATATGTTATTGGGTTCTACCGGCTTGACTTTATTCTTGCTGATCAAGTGGATGCCCGTGTAATTAAGCAGTATTAATTGACAGAAAATGATGCAACCAATCCAAATCTACTTTTACTGTTTATTGAGTGCCAAAAACTTAAAATGAATCCTGAGAAAAGAAACAAAAGAAGCTTGTAATTCCATGCATTAACTCAATATGAGCAAAATAAGTTGAAATAGATTAAAATGAAATTAGAATTACTAAGGTACAGCAGCATGCTAAAAAGACTAAATAAAAGCCCATCTACCTGAGACAAACCCAGTAAACCTTTCGGATCTATTGTCTGGAACGTCAACGCATACAGATTTAAAACTGCAGGGGTTTATATAGTATTTTGTAGAAGGAAAAGTGATGTCATAGCAGCATTTCATGATGCTTAAGGGCATAACGGTTAAAGCAGCAGGTGCAGCTTCCCGGACTTATTTGGAAAACAGGCAGGAGAGTTTGCATCTTTCTAACTCGAGATTGTGACTTTATAGCTGTCGTAGAGCAGCAAAGTCGGGTTAGTAAGGAGTTCATAAAGCTGTTACCGAACAAGTAAAGCAACATTTGAAAAAGGGCCCACCGCTAAAACCACCCGTTACATATACATATTAAACATACTTATAATGAATGCCCATATGTTGATAGTTTAATAATATGGTTAATGTTCATTAAATGTTTAGAATATGAAAAAGCAAAACAATGAAACAAAGTAAACTGAGTTTTCCGTAAATGACTAACACTGAATTCAATAAATTGTGACAGAGTTCAAAAATAGTATGGTTACCAGGAATACCCCATGACTGGTATTAGTTACATTCTTAGATGAAGTATCAAAAATAGACTTTCTATTGCTACTTCTGGATAAATAACTATTCAGTGTGGTGAGTGATAATAGATACCTTCCAAGAGGTAGTAAACAAAATATACTTGCCATCACTGTAGGTAGTGCCAATGGTAGGCAAACCACTTTTTGATTTTGTAATGATTCAATTAATTTGCTGAATTCAGTGAAATTTACACAGGGAAAACCCCACTGTGCATGAGATTCAATGGAGTTATACTCACAGACACTGTTTGTATATCCCGTTTGCATCAAAATGAATCATACTGATTTGGCAAAAATAATTCTGCAGTCATGCAGTCAGTACTTTGATTTGATCTGGCTTGCGTGCTGGCTCACAGCTCCTAGGTTTCACTTAACATCACTGAAAGTTTAAACTTAAGCAATTTTTTTTGTAACTTTGAAACTTTTACACGCAGAAAAGAAATCAATAAATTTTACCTCTTTGATCTTGAAAATTCCGGGTATCCTTATCAGCATACATTTCAGGATGGAAGTGGGTGTGTTCATAAATTTTATTTCTGATCCATCACTAAAATGTTTCACGGATTGCCTTCATTTATAGTTGTAATTAATAAATATTGCAAATATCAGATATAACAAATAACACACATTTAAACTGTCTTCAACTTCTGGGCATAAAGTCATCAACTTGTGCCAGACATTTTGAATAACCCCCATTTTTGTGTGTTTCTGTCAGCTTTAGCTACTCTTCATGTTTTCACTTATCTTCAGAGATTTCAATAAAAAAGTTTTCTTGGATGCTGATTTCCATTGACACCTTGCTTACATGAAGTGATTAAGATTTCTTCAACGACTCATTTGCGAGTCATACTTCAAAAACAACTTATGAAGTGCGACATTTTGTAAATATAGGAGAGATCAATAATTTAAAAAAAGAAACAGAATTGTATGAGGATCATGCAGGGTGTTTGTTTAAAAATCAGTGTATTTTTTATCGTGAACTTGGAATGTGGAGAAGATAAAAATTCAGTTTTGGGCATACCGTGTTCAGTTCTCTGTTTTAAATACCTTTAAAGCCAAAGAATCTGAAATCGGAAGCTACAAAGCTCATAGCTATTCATTTAATATATGGAGTATAACAACACTATGACCCGTGAGCATCAAACAGGCTAATTAAGTCCCCTGTTTCACACCTTGGCAGATTTAGTGAATAGGATTGTGGCGTGACAGACCATTGATTGGTTCAGACGCAATGCCCAATTACCTCCTGATGACAAAGAACGGAACATCAGAGAGCTTGGAGAACGATTTCTTAAAGGAGGTAATGACTTACACAGAATACAAAATAGGTAAGAATTAGATACAAAAGTAGCATTAGATCACCAGTTTCGTTTGTATTCAACCAATGTGTTTAAATTCAGCCATGTGCGAGGATTTCAGTAAATTCTGTCTAGATGCTTTTTCAATGCTTCAATGCAAAATCTATGGGAATTTCATATTTCAAATGATGTAGAATTAACCACTGATTGAATCATGTTAATTCCTTCATATGCATTAGTAAGTACATCTGAGCTATTTTGCCATATTTTAAAATTTCACATTATAAATGGGTTAAATATCGGAGAAATACTCAGAGGTTCAATAAGTTCTAACGGCAAATTCTGCCTACTGATTTTTTTCAATCTGGGTAGAATTTACTGCTTGACAGTTTTTACCTAGTCTGAATTGAAGCTGACTCAATAGAAATTACAATGGTATAGACAGTTACGGATTCTTACTCCTTAAACTAGTTCAAAATGGATTGAACCAGTTTATGGACAGTAGTCAGAATTTACTGATCTTCCAAAAACGCATGCTTCTAAAAATGATTCATAAATATGATTGCTAGTAATATTAGCTTTCAATATGTCTATGAAATTGAAGCCCAATAATTGGACATCCGATGATAGTACAGGAAATATCAGTTGCAATGGGGCTCAATCCGATTTGGACCAAAGAACATTCTGTGCTCCTCTTGCATTTCATTTAGTCTAATTGCATTGGAAGCTCTTTCCATTTTAATGATTAGGCTTAATCTATCTTGACAATAAATGGTATCAATAAAATCCATATTTACTTCAGCGAATGGTATCGACAAATGGTATCTGGTGATTCTTGTTCCTTTTGGAGTTATTGGGAATACGCTGGCCTTGCTGGTGAGTTCACAAATACACAAGCGTCACCCTCTTTGAACAGCAACGATTCAAAGAATCAACATTTGTTTGGCTATGATCAGGATATCATTTCTGTACAAAACTACAAAATATGTGGCTCTCCTTTGGAATGGAACACTAAATTCTTGGACGAAAATTACAGTAAAGTAGTTGCTTTCATTGCCGTGCGTCTAGATTTGGCGTTCTCAGTTCAACTGCTCATAGACCAAGGTTTCTTCCACAACGCAGCACTCATTTGCGCATAGGCAACATTTCAGTAGCTCCATTAAAGACCATTTTCAACGTGAGGTGAAGTAAATTAAAGTAATGTTTTTATTGTCTTTAATTCCAGGTGATGATGCAGCCTCACAATCGCCATATGTCATTTTCCTTGTATATCTGTGTGTTATCAGTTGCTGATAATGTGACTTTAATAATAGGTCAGTATTAGACTTCACAACTCATTGAGAGAAAATGGTTGAATTATTCAAACAATCAAATAACTTTCTTCTTTAAAAGTGTTCATTAAAGACCACGTACGTTGTACGAGAGGATGTAATGTTTTCAATTGTGTGTGTGATTCCATTCACAAGGGAAGAGGGGTGGGTCCATCTTGGACTAAACTATTGAGCTTTCCTAGGATGACATTAAGGATGACCTTAACCCACAGTTAGGGCTAGTCTGCAATAATCAGCAAGTCTAAGGTGGGAGGCCATAATCAGTGTCCCTCATAGTGTTAATGAAAGGTCTTTATTATAAATATGAATTTGCTCAAGCCATAAAATATAGCTAAACCCTTTGGGCATGAAGCCTCATTCTCTTGTGTCACCCTTTAAAACTTGGTCATCTTTTAATTTTCTCTATTTCCGAATAACAATGACATAATAGATCTTATTATTCAAATTCACATTGATGAAACACATCAGCAACAATTAATCAACAAGAATGGCTTTCCTTCGGAGGCACAACATACACATCAACTACACACATAGCTTATAAAATAGTTTGAAAACCACAACAAATGCATGACACTGACATTCACACATAACAGATCCAGACATTTAATGTGTGTATTTACATGTGTATACTTCAGGGCTTACCAAATATTTAAATGCTGGTTACAAAATACACATGCCACCTGACCAGATCTACTACTGTGCCATTAGTGCTACTGTTGTGGCCGTGTCGACAGAGTGCAGCACCTGGTTCATTCTCAGTATGACGTTTGAACGTTTCTACAGTATCATCAGACCTCGCAAGGCTGCATCATTTAATACGGTTAGAAGAGCAACGATCATTATCATGTGTATTTTTATAATTTCAATGCTTTACAGTCTGCCTCATTATTATATGACGGTTTCAGAAGGAAATGCTTGTGTACCTTTTGCCATAGGACAAGAACTTCTTGTTGTGAAAATTTATTTTTGGTTGGATCAATTCCTTGGGTTTGTTTTTCCATTTGTTAGTTTGCTCATCATGAATTCTGTTATAATTCACACTCTTTGTAGAAGATCCAAATTATTACTGAGTACAGAAAAACAAAATCAAGGTCATTCCTCAAAGATGACAACTTCTGAAAAACAAATTATAACCATGCTTCTCCTTGTAACATTTGGATTCTTAATTTTAATGACTCCATCTTATGGTGTATTTTATTACTTTTCGTTTGCTAATTTGAGTACATCACCGAAAGCTTCAGCAGGGTCGCTTTTGTTCTTCAGTATCGGTGAAAAAACTTTGTACACAAACTTTGGCATTAATTTTTATTTGTATGTTATTTCTGGACACAAATTCAGGGATGATCTTGTTCTACTGTTCAAAAAAGTATGTGCGTGTTTCCGAGGTAAGAAAATAAGATCGTCTGACAAAACGACCTCTTTGTCAATGTCGTTTAAAACCGTGGCTACGTCTGTGGAATCTGGTTCCCACAATTAGAGCAAACTTTCATGGAAGCGTAACAATGGCTATCTGCTGACCATTCAAGAAATATTTTCTGTATTGTGTCGGAATATGTCTTTGCTTATTAATATGCGTACTAAGTAGTGTCAAGAACATTTAGGTTTTTTTACGACAAGAAAATATAGCAGATCTGTCAGATCGGACGCAAAGAAAATGCAATTTGTAAGAATTATCACAATTTAAATTTTACAGGTAAGGATTATTTAAGATTAAGCAGTCCTGCAAGAATATGTATATTTTATTAATATCTACTTCTACAACAGCAAGGTGTAAAAATATACTTCTGTCAGATCTGAAATACTTGGTGAAAAACCAGACGGTACGCTTGTGATTTCCCTCTTCGCCGTGAATGGTTCTGTATTTCGCGTAGCTTTACTTCATCTTATAGTCTTTGCGTACCTCTGTTACCATAGATACAAGAAACAAAGCCAGTGAGATGAGGACTGTGACTAGAAAACGGAATTTTAGATGTCTCGGGAATGTTTGGTATCCATTGGTGCCCTTTACCTACCACAAATGCTATAGATAAGTTAAGAATAGCCGAGTACTTTGTGCTTTTGTTTTTGTGTACTAAAATCCCCTTGATCAATAAGTAGATCTTTCCCTGTCGTATACTCACAGTACCTGTATATTGAGACTTGTATATTTACGTCAATATGAATAAGACCGTGTGATGTTTAGAGAGTTTTTCCTGAATAACACAAATCTGACATTTCTGACATTTTTGTACAAAATTAACATTCAGGGGTTTCAAAATCAGTAAAAAATAAACTCACAGCACCAACCATCTATGGATTAGAAGGCAGATGCCTATTCCACTGTGCTACCCATCCATGTGTTGAATAGAAGATCCTTAAACTGAACTTTGCTTCATGCTCCACTTCACTTTTTGTACTTGGATCATTTCTAGATTCAATAGAGCATGACTTTATAAGGGTTTGAAAATCTGAGACTGGCAAGGAATTACAGAGTGGCTGAGTGTGTAAAGCATTAGAATTCTAATCCAGTGATGGTTGGTGTTGTCAGTTCAATTCCCACTGGAGGCAACTTAATTTCTTGCTGGTTTTGAACAATTTTTACAAAAATGCCAGAAATGTCAGATTTGTATACTCGAATGTCACAAAAAATAAAAAATAAAATAATAAAATAATAAAAAATGTAATTGTCATATTCCCAGCTCAAGATTTCTTTTAACCAAAAAATGGGAACAAATATCAAAGTGATTATGCGAAATAGGTTTTCCATATGATTTCTTGGTAACAAAGGCTTACAAATTTACTCAGTGAAAAAAAAATTGATTGTCTTCAGTGGGGTCTGAACCCAGGACCCAGAATTTTTGTTCCAATGCAATGACTTGGATAGCACATCTTTGAGCTGAACTTTGTTCCATGCACTACCTCACTTTTTGGACTTGGATCATTCCTTGAATCAGTAGAGCATGACCGCCTCGCATTTGAATTCATCTGTAGTGTATCCATACAAAATTTATATCTTGACAGAATATATACCAAATATGTTGTTGTGTGAATATTAGTTTGTTCAATGAAATTGGGCTTTACACATAAACATCAGTCATTAATTACATGTTGTGTATCCGAAAAGAAGAGACCATGCCTGGGAAGTAAGTTCTTTACACTCACTCAGATTTTGTGTTGTGAAAAACAACTTGAAATAAAATAAAATAAACTTGCATCACATTTACTGATACCAGTTTTTTACTCGTTCACAGTGATAAACTATTTTAAGTTGTTAGATATCTTAGCGCACTCTATAAACCAGTTAAACTATCTTTAACAGCTTTGAGTCTTTTCTCACATTTCGATCCCCTTGCACAGGAGATCAATAACATCCACGATTCTGGGCGAACCTCCGTCACCTCATTCTTAGTAGAACATCGTATGGTTCAAGGGCGTACGCTACTTATCAAGTAAAGACTCATTCATTGAAGCAAACCACTCAATTCAAAATGTGAATCTGACAACAAGGTTACACTTTTAAGATGTATTAGTCATAAAGGTGATTATCCTTCTCGTTTCCGCTCTGTTCCTGTCTGCTACATGCTGTGCCTTCGGTTTAAAGATCCAAAACTGAGGTTATTCCCTTGGTTGGCTCAGACCCCTCAGGGATGTCTAATACTGGCCAATTCCTTAGGTAAATTGTGTATTCTGGCTTGGTCAGGGTCAGAGAGCCAACCATAAATTTCATAACATCATTCTCAAAGAGTGTAAAAAAGTATAAAAAAAATTTAAATGAAATTTTCACTGACAAGGTAACACAAACCGTGGTGAAATAACTAAGGATTTTTCCCTGGGGCAAAAAAAAATTAGTGAGACACCCAAGGATTTTGCCTTCTTATTAATTTCAATGTAAGGAGAGTTTGGACCAATGTATTTGGTTAGAGCCTATTAAATGGTCATGGACGGGTTTAGAATTTAAACGGATAAAAGGGGCTTTGGCCACAAAGAGGTCAGCGAGTGTTGCGCTGCAGCTCAATCTCAGGAATCCCCAACATACAAATCGGGGGATCCACAACAGCAGTGAAATCCAGGGAAATTCAGAGATAGGACTTTGAAAGCACTAAATAATAATCAGAACAGTAATTTGCTACAGTATGGTGCTAAAATATGTTTTTCTCGGATTCTTTTGTTACAGATCAACGCTCGAGACTGTTCTGTGAAAGCAAAAAATCGCTTTTTTTTGAAAGACGCATGCCACCTTGACGCACGTTTCTCTCTCTTGTCAGTAGAAAATTTTCAAATGCTTTACAGTCACTGGCTCTGAAATTGATGTAATTTTGTATCTTATATTCATTATGTGGAGATGACAACATTATGTTTAAAGAAAGTAATATTGTTTTGAACATAGAACCAGTCAAGTAGACACTGAACATGGACAGTCTCCTGGCTTGCTTTTAAAAGAAATATTGTTCAACTACACTTTGCTTAACACAAGATAATATATAAATATGGAAGAGAATAATACCGTTACCAAGGATATAGGTAGCCATATAAATATTAGTGCTGAAACTCAGTTCTTATTGGTAGCCATGAGTTATCTAGAATACAGAATAGGTAAGGTTTCTAATGGACGTTTTAAAAATCGATGAAAATTTTGAAAACAATGTGTGATATCCTTATTGCATACACTTTTCCATACATCTTTTCGATGTTTGTGAATTTGTGTGAGACAATTTTCAAAGCTCTCTCTGTGGATGCCTTAAAACTTGCAATGCTATGGTATGCAGCCGTCCTCCTATACAGTAATTGCTATTGCTTGAAACTCTCAGTTTGTACATGTGAATGTACAGTGAAGCCGAACTGGCTATTTTAACTTTAGTTTCTTTAGTTTCAAAATCCTTCACCTAATTAGATGAGATTTTAACCTAGGATCTCCTGAGTTTCCAAATGCCACCACCATAATGCCAGAGAGTAAACTATAGAGACCATACACCATTAGTTTAGTCCAATTGGCAATGTAATCAGACAAAAATATATTTATTTGGACAAATAGAACAAGTTTGATACTCCGGAAAAGATTCAATCGGGTCTTCAGAAGCTGGAAAATGGGTCAGGTTGATCAGATATAGTCTGAGGGAGGTAATATTTTCTGTGTACAGAAAATGTTCCTATACCGTGATAAAATGGAGCAGGCAGTCCTGCTGCCGTTCAGCCCTCTAGTTCAGGTCCTATAAGTCCCCCCCCCCCCAAGGAAGGTCCAGACAAGAAGGACTTGTCAGGTTGAGCCCTCCATCCACTCAAACCCTGCTGCCTACTTTCTTGTTTTGGTTGTTTCAGCTAAAAGTTTCGACCAATGGTTCTATTGGATACTTGTTCCTGCTGGAGTTATTGGGAATATACTCTCCTTTCTGGTAAATATGAAATTCTGCATTCAAAAGCAAATTACTTAGTCTTGTATTTACAAAATGTGAAATTTTTGGTGGCTCGTTAGAGTCACCTTAGTGGTTGATTTGATGTTTTTGCCCCAAAATTTTGGGCCCGTGGTGGGAACCTATGAATGCCTTTTGCTATTCTGTGGATGTATGTGTGGTAGTGGTTCTATCTGCAGGTGGTGGGGACACCTAGCCGCTACATCACCCTGAGGAAACAGTGCAAATTTCTGACTTAAATGACAATATCAGTAATTTCTGACCCATTGAAGTCAATGGGCAGAATTTTTCTG
>JBCAUG010160836.1:0-35970 GCA_038406175.1 Haplosyllis leylae | reverse complement strand
TGTATGATACAATTATAATTCAATGTAGTCCTTTCTTGACGCTGCCGCTGACGCTCGGTGTGAACGGGCCCTTAGACAGGATCGTTTCCGAAGTTGCGGATTATACTTGCTCACATTCTTCTAGTGCCACTGAATTTGTGCGGGGAATTTTTTTAAACCTTTAAAGCAACAATGATAAATGTCGCAGGCAAAGGAAGGGACATTTATTTTGATACGGTTCTACCCCATTGGGATATTTCTTCTGATGGGCTTGTCTTAAAAACCTTTTGTTTCCATGCAATAAAGTAATGTTATTGTCCCTACTCCCACATTATATCTTCTTTGTGGAGCTGACTTCAAGTGACAACTTTCAGATGACCTCGCTTCAACTTGAGAGAGAAATAAAAGCCATTAAACTCTCTTGTCATTCAGAAAGCTTGATAAGGTTTGAGAAAGGCCAGAGGTTTGCTGGGACCTCCACGTCATTCTTTCGCAAAAAGGAACGGTTATCAACATGCATCACTGGACCCCGCATCCCAAATTGAAACTGTAATATTAGGGACTTTGAAGCTGGCTGTATTAGGGACTTCTCCGTTGAATTCTGATGTCTCACAGGGGAGCAGACTGTAGCGCCCGTCGCTGTTTAATTCCTTTGCCCATTATTGTTTTTCTAGTGCTGGGTAATTTCCTCCGTCCTCCAAGCTGGGCCCCAAAAGCACACCACATAACCAGTGCGTAACGGTGAGTTATTGACTTTGGAGCCTCCCACTTCATGGCAAAAGATATACGGATGTATTCTTTAGATGTGATTAAGTATTAATAATCTTGAAAGGTTTGATATGTAGCATAAGTTTCCCAACAAAGCTCAACTATTGTACACGGTTGTTCTCAGTTGCAGGTTTAAAGCGTTAGAAGTGTTGCTGTCGGCTCACCTGAACAGTAAATGATGACATTGCTAATGTCCATTTTCCAATAAAGCGTAAGAATTTCCACTAAATTTTCTTCAAGGCATGCGTTTTAAATGGTGTACAAATAAATAAAATTATCTGAGTTATAGAAAGATTGGGGATTGTTTGGTGTGCAACCCGTGTACAGCTTGGGACAGTTCGAGAGAAATTACTTTTCTAAATAACATAATTACTCTCCTCCTTTCAAATGGCTTGTTCGTTATATTCATAATTGATATAAATGTCAAGTGAAAAGGCCTGATGAAATTGCCAAGTTATGTCTCTTGTCAGCGAATTGAATGCAGAAAAATCTACTGCTAAATGCATTAGTTTTTATTCCATATTCATATTGAAGCATGAATAGGTCATACTTCAGTGGCCACCAAGAATAGAAATGGGCACTGAAAGCTGCAGTCTGATGCCATTAATGCAATACTCAGTATTTGTGGGTTCTTTGGGTGTCTGGGGAATTCAACAAATTGAATTGTGAGAAATGTGACACAGTAAAAGTTGGTAAGGATATCTGAAACAATATGTATAATTTAAGGTGGTGGAGCGTAGTATGTGTTCCTGATGTTAATTAATGTATCTTGGCAGGACCTTTTTAATGTGAAGGAGAAAGAAATTTGAAAATCGCTTTTCAGTCTGTATTGTTGCTTTTCTTTTGTCTAAAATTGTCTTTCACGGTCAATCTGAAGATTTTGAATATTATTTTAGGTGCACACGTTAATCCTTTTTCAAATTGAAGAGCAGTTGGGTTATTTGCGTGCAAACATCTCCCTTCAATATGCTACGGTGAAAATTGAGTTATCTTTATTAATAAACTTCCGCCTTAAGTCGACTTGTCAGGCCCTCTATTCCTGCAAGTAACTGCAACAGAAGTAGATGTCTGCCTCTAACTGACAAGTTTTACAAGCCATTTACATTGTCATTTGTGACTCCCTTAATGGCAGCAAATATGAAACACTTAGAAGGTTGTCAGCTATGCACCTCTTTCCTTAATTTCATCAAGTCTGCGTCAAGGGATCCTGTACTAATTCATGGGGAAGTTTTAAAATGGATAATTCACAGCCCAAGGGAAGTGTAAAATATGTTAGATACACTTAAGCTGGCACACCACTGACGAAAGTTTTGGTGTCTAGATGTGGAACAAGATCAGATGGGACTACGAATTTAAGTAAAGTTTAGATGCTTGGCACATTTTGTGATTCAGTTGTGAATAAAATTTTACGATTTTTTATTTTTTCAGATTAGTTCTTTTGTGTCCTTCAAACATTTAAACTTGTAGAACACCTTTATCAAATTGGTATATTTTCCTCCTGAGTAAAACATCTGGATCACTTAGATTTTATTTCGTGCTAACAAGGAAAGTCACAGACTAGTGAAAAATGAAAACAAAAAGAGAAACATCTCAGAAGATCTGAAGAGAACTTCAGAAAATTATGGTACCAAAAAAGGTACCTTTAATAGTGCAATAACGAATTCGTATCTTAAATGGTGGTCACGTCTTTAATTGATAGGATGTTGGCTTCATGTGCTATTAAAGGAATGGCACGCTTGCGCTATTGACCCCCCACATGGCCCTCACTAGATCAACACATGATAGCCCTTTGTAAAATTTTATCTCAAGTGACAGCTAAAATACCATCTTTTAGTGTGTTCATCCATGTGAAATAAATTCATTGGGGCATAACCATTTTGACTCGTGTGTTTCTTGAAATAGAGTAATTTCGCTCCAATGACACCTCTTTGACCGCGGGGTATCTTTCAACTTGAAAAATGGCAGCAGGCAATTTAAAACAGTTATCTGATGATGTCTTTGAATTTAAGTTTTGGTTGATTGTTATTTTGTGCCTGAAAGAAACAAGAATTTTGTGAGAGTGTAGTTGTTTTGTTTCATGTAGAATTATTTGGACATTGAGGTGTTGCACAATGAGAAGCCCAGGGCAAAAACGTCAACGTTAGTTATTATGGTGTTGCGTATACCTTCCGTTTCCATATTGTTTTAATTAGTTAAACATTTTAATTATTAAAGTTTCCGCAGCGTTGTTCTTCACATACCCTGATGCTGTCTTTAAAAGGAAAATGTCTCCATTAAAATGTCAAACAATTGTAACACATTTTGAATATGACAAATCCAATTATGCTTTTCATGTGGACGGTTCAACAAAATTGTATAATTATAACCTTTCAAAAGGTCTATTCAGTTTCATCCATTGTAAAAATGTTATAAAAGAATTAAAAAATATCACTCATGGCCATCAGAGGAACAATGCGTTCGGACATTGTCTAAATACAGTTTTGACAGGTTGTCATTGTGGACATTATCCAGGTGCAAGTGGCTACTCAAATTGAGCTTACCTTGTCTAAGACATTAACTGTTTGTTAATGTAAGCCTTTTCAATAGGGGCACGTGAAAGGGTGTCCAAGGAAAGCCGAGACCTTGCCAACAATAAGAGTCCCTGCAGGACTTCACATGCATGGCCACTGCTTGGCTTTTGTTCATGGTGTAAGTCTCAACTCCCAAATCACCCCTGGGTGACCTTATTCGGCAGCTGCAGTGATGCCTTTCTGAACCTAAAGGTGAATTTCTTTTACTCACCATGACCTTCCATCTCAGCTTGGGTTTCCTCTTGTCTCAATGCACCTTTATCTTTCTTAGAGACATTTTTTTTCCATTTAACCTGGCCAGTAGGCTCTCCACATCTGCAACCGCCCGCTCTTTTGAATTACAAACTGTCAGTGTGTAACTTAAGATGTGACACGCCTCTGGCTGTTTTGTACTTTACTGGACAGTCTTTTCCTGTGGTCCTTTTCAGAACTACGAGAACTACGTTCGGTGACAAAATGGAATTATTGGTCGTTTTTGTGTTTTTCAAATGACCAATGATTAGACTAGTGTTAATCCATATATTAAACATGTGAGGGGAAGTCTTTCTTTTTCCGTGAACTCAGAATGTCCGTGGTGTATTTCTTGGTTGAAAAAAGAATCGATGCAATCCATTTCTTGTGTTTTTTTGCGTTAGTTCTTGTTTACACACGACAAAAGAGGCAATAAGCCAATAATTAACTTGTTAAATATTTTGCTGTGGAGTGAACGAAGACAAAAGAAACGTTCAAAATCACGATTTTGCTGTTTATTTCTATCCAAACCAATTGTTCCTAACACCTGAAACTGCACAATATTTCTTGGAGGCGAAGGTTCAGCTTTTGTTTTCTACTTTGACATTTAAAGTTTATTAATAAAAAACGGTGTTCCTTTTCTTATTACCGATCAAAAGGAATTATGTGGAGACGCTACAAAGGTTTCACTTTCAATGAGCAAATTTTGAGGCATTTAAATAAAAATTAATGACACAAAAGCTCTCTCCAGTTACCAAAATACTGAAAAAAGTTAAAAGGTTGATAGTTTGAATTGGTAAATTACACCAGGGAAGAAAGATACACGACTTCAAAACTCTGAGATGAAATGTTATTGAAATTTCTGTTTGAATTATCAAAGTAACTTTTAGCTGTTCCAGAGGAATAGAAGATTTTTAAGCCTAAATACACAATAAAATCGGCGACATCACTTCACACAATGGAGACATTTCTCATTTTTCATCAGAAATTATGAAAGATGAAATTATTTTGTAAGATATACCTTTCAACTCTAACTGCCTTAGTGTTGTATATGGCTGTTACTTGCTACTTATGACAAATATAGACGTTAAATATAGTTTAATCACATTACTTTGACATTTAGGAGGCAGACGTTGCTAAGCTAGAATCTTCATAATTTATTATCTTAAGCATTGATTGAGAAAAACAAGTAAAAGGCCATTCAAAACATTGCCAATAAATCAGTTCCTAAGCAAATGAATGATTTATTGATGCAATGAAAGAAAAAAGATAGAGCAGAGCCGAGGCTTGTCGATATGTCTTGCATTTCTCATAAGTTGTGTAATGCGACAGGAATGGTGTTACTTTATCTTTCCTGGCTTTGAATCAACTAGGCCTCATATTCCCTTTCCTATCTGTTGTGCTTGTCTTTGTTAGATATGAAGTTCTTGGAAGAAAAATAAATATGATTTTGATTCAGCAACTTTTACATTGGTAGGAAATGCATCTGACTTGAAAGCAGATTCTTGACACATGGCTTTATTGGTGGCTCGTGGAGCAATACGCATTTGACGGACCATCTAGAGGCCTTTCTTTAGGAAGGTGTCAGGTACTTTATGTTAATGTATACACACATCAATGTACACAGTGCTAATGGATACAGTGGTAGGGACCAAACATCAGAAAACTCAAATTTTAATGAAATTGCAATTGGCCACATTGGATCAAGTATGGGGTTGCTCCAAGCAACCACTCATTTAGTGGGAGATGAAAAGGAATTTGAAGTTTCAGGTGTATTTTGAGGTATTTTACTCATCATGGGTGTTATTATCTGAGTCAGTCTCAAAACCTTGAAGACCCATGATTAGTTTGAATTACCAGGAGATAATAGGGAAGTTTGAGACATATTTTTTATGAATCATGGGTAGAGGATAGTCTCAGAACTTTGAATGTCTATCATAGATTTATTTTTGTTACCAATGGTTACCCCTGGCAACCACCTATTGAGTGGGTGATAACAGGGAATAAAGGTGTCAGGCATATTTTGAGGTGTTTTACCATTGGATTAGGATTCAATCTCACAACTTTGAAGGTTGATTCATTGGTCACTATTGGATGCCCATGGCAACCAGTTAGTTAATTAATGGGTGAGATAGCAGAGAACCCAGAGATTGAGGCATATTTTGAAGTGTTTACCTCTTTGGTTTAGTGTGAGATAGAGGAGATATTTTACATATGGACTAAGTAAAATTCTTTACTTCTTGATATTTTCTCGAATAATTCGTAGGGACAAACTACATTATGAAAACATTTCAGCAGGTTTTTTAACTGCACGAGAACTTTGAACGTGATACTTCAAATTCTTAATTTAAGAGAAATTTCAAATTTGGTCACATTTGGAAGAAACTACTGTTCACACAGAACATTAAAGGCACTTTATTACTTTGAGACAAACCAGTAAAGAGCGCTCGTATTATCATAATTACTTTAATTACACTGTATTGTTTCAGGCTATAGCATTAAGTAATGCCAAGAGAAAGCCTTGATGCTCAAGTAAATGCTCTTAGATGCCTGTGTAACAGATGTGGTATTGCTTTTGGGTGTAGAAATCACGACACACTGTGCTGCATGAAGGGCACAATAAATGCATGTTTGGACGGTTATACCTTCCAGGAAGAGAGGAAAGATGAAAGTGACAGAAAGTCAGACAAGAAGTTGGCGCACCAGTTCCTCCGGACAGCAGAAATAGTTACTAATACCAAGAAAGTACAACGCGGTCCATGTCTGTGTCTTTAAATGTGACTTGCTAAGCAAGTAATCTCGAGTAGCGGCTTTTGATAAGCCATTTTACGTAAGGAAATGAAAGAATCAAATGATAATTCTGTTGTTCACCGTTACCAAACGAGTGACAAGGTCAGGTGAATGCCTCTCACAGCTGCTTTCAAAGACAGATCTGAAGCAAGAGCTGCACTCTTTGCCGCGGGCTAAACATCAAGGTTGATTCCTCACAGATTGATTGGCATTATCTTTAAAAGGAAATCTCCATTTATAGATATTATTGTCATTCATGTTATTGTCTTTGTAGTTAGTATCGATTAAATTGGCAATCTACAATCTCTCTACCCATAGATTGCTCGTTAACAATGTGAAGTGCCAAGTGCTACAAATGACATTAAAACCGTAAAATCAACTGGCTTCCTGTTGTACCTTGAGAAATTTATGGTAGGTACATTCAGCATTGCCAATGAAAGGAAGATTACTTGTGGCCCATGAAGGTTTTACTCAACACAATTTAGCATGCTTTGCGATGACAAAGGGGTTTTATTTTCATTGTAAGCACATCAGATTGGACAACAGGTTTGCTAAATGAGGACACATTGAGGCCAAGAGATACATCAAGGCTTAGGAGCAGTCCTTTATCAAGAGAAGCTGATATCATGAGTTGGAAATGGCACATTACCTTTCAAGGGGAAAACTAAAGAAAATTAACATTGAAAGACTATAATTATTTGGAAGTGAATACCTAGCACAAATATTTAATTTTACTTTAATCAGGCAAATTGGATTTTTAATTTTAATTTCAAATTGTTGTCAGAATTACTGGAAAATTGCTCCAAGAATAGTGTTTTTGGAAATACTAAAGAACATTTCATTCTACTATTAATTCCATAACTTGTTTTCATGAAACTGTTAAGTTTTAGTTAAAATAAATGCAGACTGTGACTCTCCCCTGATTTCGATTTGGCACTGTCCTAGCATCATTTGTTCGTCTAAATCCCCCTAAGATTGGGATCACATCGTGTGTCCATTAGAATTCCAGCATTTTGACAAACTATTGGAGCCATATGGGCATAGGAACCATTAAGCTTCTGGTTGATTGTCTTCCAAATTCTTGTAAGCCGCGGTCATCGTCGATCTGAAATGGCCAACTTTGACCAGCTGTTACTGCCTATGTGATGTGTCAGATCTATTTGACCTGCAAGAGAATTTTGTTGCTCATTTATTCCGATGCTGAATACACTTGTTTGTGGGTTTCAAGAATGTTGAATGGGACTATTGGATGCGGGACATGTAACTTGTTAGTTTAGATCACATGTGAATCCATACCGAATCCCATTGAAGCGATTTATTCACAAGCAACAAAGGGACTGTTTAAAAGAGTGTCTTGCAGTAACGAATACATGCACTAAGATTCCTGACATAATGACGAATAACCATTCGTTACCTTGTTTATTGTCAAA
Source organism: Haplosyllis leylae (assembly GCA_038406175.1). Classification (NCBI taxonomy): domain Eukaryota; kingdom Metazoa; phylum Annelida; class Polychaeta; order Phyllodocida; family Syllidae; genus Haplosyllis; species Haplosyllis leylae. Next base: position 28,202 of record JBCAUG010160836.1, on the reverse strand, counting down.
AGTAAATGCAGTCCAGACTTTAATGAATTTTCTAGGGATCGATTTTTACGTGAGTGCGATATTAAAGAGTCGTCGGTTAGCCTTTTCAATAACGCACCTCATAACGGTAACTTCAAGAAGTTTGCCACACATATCCACCGGTCCCAAAAATAGACGGAAAGCTGTGACAAAGGTCCACAACTTCCTACGGTTTGTGCTTGGCACACGCAACAAACTTTAAATCGGACGAAATGTATGGAAATTTCCATACGAAAATCTTCACTGCATAAGTCAGGAATCGAGGTTAATGTATGAGCTTAACTTGCCAGCTCACAGCAAAGGGTTTAGATAAATAATGGGCTCTATGAAAGTACGCACCGAGCGATATAATTTATCATGGGTTCTGCATACAAAGTCTGTTAGAAAACTAAAAATGATTTTCGCAGAACAAATATTAGTTCTTTTAGACTGACAATTGGTAATTACAAGGGCCAAAAGTAATTTACTCAGAAATGAGGGCCCCTATATAAATTGTTACTACCAAGCTGCCTGGATCACTTTGGGAGATAATTGCTTATGCATTCTACAAGGAAACATAACTCGAAAATGAATGGCCTATTTCCTGCTATAATAGACTCTAAATGTAAGAAATGACACATAATTATGCAATCAAGACATATTAAGGGTCCAAATAACTTATGAAAACCTCAAAACCTCATTATTGTGAACTGAGAAGCTGTGCGTATTAATTGCACATAATCATGATGTATGTGACATATAAAAGATAGCCTTTCATAAAAGTCATTCTTTTGTATTCTAGAGATGATGTTTGAATTATTTTCCAAATGTAAAAGTTCGTTTATGAGGATGCATTTTCATCTTTAATGAAGAAAAGGAATCATTGGCGTACCTTCATATCTTATGTAATCCTTCTTCAGGGAGGATAATAAGAAGTGAATTAAACTATTTTGACGGGAAGATCAAAGTTACCTTAAACTATCTACTGTTGGGGAAGATATTATTTTCAAAAGCCAAATTTAAAAGATACTTCAAGTTTATGGATGAAACATTGTAGTTTACCTAAGAATTTTGTCATTAAAATGTTACTGAAAAGTATCTTATCACTTACAATAATTTGCACACAAAATTCAACACCCCACTGTACCTCTTTTGAATCACCTGCGTAGGCTGTGTTGAAATCTTACTCAATTGGAATACCCTCATACAGGTTCTTCTACACAAATGCTTTTCAGTAATTAAATATACCTGCGAATACTAAAGCCATCGAGAAAATCGTTATTATTGAAAATTCAATATAAAGTTATGCCTTGAAATTGTTTGCATTTCAAGGGGCCTGAGATGAATTATATTCATCATTATTCGTCAAAATGTAAAGAAGACAATTGTGTAAACAACCTGTTGCTTGCCTTTAATACACAAGTGTTTCTGTATAGTTCATGACTCAGTCAATTCCAAGCTGTTGACTGCCAAAACAAACTTGTGTAAAGAAAATGCCACGAATGAAAAAGATGTACAGAAATTCATGTCTTGAATGTTAGAAATGTAGTGTTTAGATCTTATTAAGATGTAAGATATCTCGGTATTTTAATTTTTTTCCCAACTCGAAAATCACGCATCACATTTCGCTCTTGTCTAGGAATTGAAGGCTTCGGAATTTTGAATTAGATTTTTACGGTGTAAATCATTAAAAACAGGTTTACAATTGACTGTGGCATTTAGCTAATCTGTCTTCTCTTTGACAAAAACTTGAACAATTTTCTTCATTTGCATAAGGCACCTGTGTTCAACAAAACACTCCTATAGACAAATAAAGTTTATTGACGTCTTTAGCTGCCATTAAGTACAGCTTCAAATATTCTATAAGCTTCGATTTTTTTCGTCTACAGAAAAAGATGGACTTAATTTTTCTGATTAAATATGCGAAAGCCTTACAGATATAATAAAGCTAATTAAAAGAAAGTCTGTGTACCACGAAAACAGCTTGCACCTTGTTTAGATTCAATTTAAGCAGAAAAGGAGCTTTTGATTACAGTTTAGTTTATGGCTGTTTCTTTCATATGCTTAAATAACATATGTCTCATCACAGACTGGCGAGGCAAACTTTGACGTTTGAGATTCAAAGTAGATCCTCATAGTTTATTTTCGGTCGCACAATACGAAAAGACACAGTTGTTACTTGATGTACATTATGTGATCAATAAACACAGTTTGAGAAATGAGGAAATTATAAGTTTGGTAAAAATTAATTCAATGTAATTCAAGTTTTTTTCTCATTGAACTAAGCATCAATGTATTTTTTCTTCCTGTTAAAATGCACTTATTTTCTTTTGTCTTTCACTTGCCACTAAGTTGGTTTGAAGTTCAATTTATATTTCCCAGAAACCAAACAAGGCTTTTTAAGAACAAAACCGAAACAAAGTTTAACGTTTTCAAAATCAACTTTGCACAACCAGCTTTGTCAGTGTAGATTCGAACTGGAGTAAGCACTTTCTTCTCCTTTTTATAGAATTTTGATTATGAACTGATACGCTACTTCTGATTTACGAAGAGTGATGTTGAAGTTTTTATCTCTATCATTCACCTTCAAAACAAATGATGCAAACTCTCAAAGACAGTTGTGGTGATGGTAGAAACAATCATCAATCAAAAGACAAAGGAAATGACTTATTGTGGGCCAGTGCAGAAATTCTTGCTGTCAAATATTTGTTCTATCAATTTTACAATTAAGAACCATCTTTCCTCCTGTTTACCTGAAAGCGCAAAAAAGTCCTTAATGTTTGGAGCGGCTCAAATTTGCATAAACGGGAACTGTATAATTGTATTTTAGCTTAAAACTCTCAAGTATCCTTACATTTGAAACTTCCTGACTTAATTGTTTAATCCATAAAAGCACTTAGGATTGGGATAGATGATGTTAGTTATTCAATGGAGGCTAAGACATGAGTTTCAATATCCTCTTCTAATTTTAATCTCTCTCCATTTGCTGCCATCACTGGTTCCACTTGTGTTTCAGTTGTTCTTTTGTTGTATGGATTTCCATGAGAAGAGTCTCTCCCAGAATTTGAATTTTTAGTCGCACCGCCTCGAGAAAAGCGACTTATGGTCACTGTAGTGCTACAGTCTGTCCGTCCGGTTGGTTGGTTGGTTATCTGTCCGTAGACACTTACAAAAATTTCCAATTTTTAGTCGCGCCGTTTCTACGAGTGAAGCGACTAATCTGGTCACTATGGTATCTGTTTGCTTGGTTGGTTGGTTGCTAGCTCAAATACAATATTTTGAAAAAATCACAGGATTTCAAAAATGTGTTTCAGGTCATTGTGAGCAACTTTGATTTTTTGACCCCAGATCCCCCCCCCCCAACTATCACCACCAAAAATGAAAAAAACACCATATATGGCTTGATGTAAATTAGGATCAAATTTTTTTTCAAATTTTTGTTCAATTTTTTTTGAAAATTATTTTTCTTCTATTAATGAAAATTCACCCAACCAGAACAAAAAGTCATCCAAATTCAACATAATTTGATGGTACTTCAAAAATTCCAATACCAAAATATGTTTCAGGCCAATCCAAGCAACTTTGATTTTGGGCAGTGCAACACAATGCTGGAATGCATTCTTGTTAAATACTTATTGCTGACTTTGCTCTGACCTGTAGGCCGATGACTACGCCTTTTTTTCGTTCTAAACAGACACTATTTTGTTCCCAGTCAAGTTTTTCACAAACTCACAAAGTTGGCAATGTTGGCATTATTGCCAACTTTGTATTCCCATATATCTGCAGTTTTCTTCTTTATTTGCACCAACTGATGTTAGTAAATGTAAAATTAGACATCAAGGAATGCATGAGGATTACATTTGAAGGTTATACACATGATTGGACTGGTGGATATTTGGCCGCAGAGATCAAACAAAGTTGGCAATGTTGGCATTTTTGTGTTGTGGAGAATTTGTGAAAAACTATTGAAGTTCCCAAAAGTAAAAAAAAAGCAACAGATATCTGGATCGTATGTTTTTTCTAATGTTTAGTAATGAGTGAGAACGCACGGATCCTTTCCCAATACGTTTCATGTGCACCTTAATTTTTTCGTGAAGTGAGCTCCCACTGAAAAAAATAAGTCAATAACGGAGCACCTGAAACTTCGCCGAAAGACTACTTTCATCCATCCTTATGCATTTGTGTGCAACGGGAGATGGGACAGAATGACTTGTTATTGATATCCCCCTTACAAGTTTTTCGAAAGCAAGCTTTATGCCGCAGATGATATTATAAAACGCATGTCTATGTGAAATTTTATCACCTGATCTTGGACTTCAGGTACTTAAGTTTTAATTAAACTGCTGCGGGAGACACCATGTTTAGAATACTAATCACTCTGCAGGGGCTGTCGCTGGAACATCTCAAGCACGAGACAATTACAAAGATGACCCCACTCTTCCTCTAGGCGTGCCATGTTCTTTATGCAAGGATGAAATTTGAGGTTTCAGTCACACTTTCCCATAGCTGGACACATTAAACATTATTGATTCGAATGTGCACGGAAAGAGATATCTTTTTCAATTTACATCTAGGTTTTTGAAAGAGCGAGCGTTTCCATTAATTTCTCTTCTTTAAAATTTTCAATGAATGTTTCATCCATGTGCTTGTTTCTGGCTCATTTTTGGCTACAGCGAGATAAAATTACGTAATGTACCTCGTTGAACTTCTTAACGTTTCACAAATAAGTACATGAGGTTTGCTGAAAGTTGACCTCGTTGAAAATCAGGAAGAGGTGCAGTTGTTACCTCATGAGCTGTGAACAGTTGAATCAAGTACAGGCAAGATGAAGATGCCAACTCGCGAGGTGGAAAATTCACTTCCCGAGGATTTTCACTTCCCTGGATTTTAACTTAACTTTTACAAGAAGTGCTTAATTGCTAAATCAGAAACTACCAAATGTAGAAACTGAGGCATACGTATACTCCATGCAAGATAAGTCTACACTGACAGAACGATATCATCAATTGGGAAGTTCCAAAGTCACTCTTCTACATGGATTGCACAAAAAAAACTCCATAAGTTTCTGTCTGGTGCCAAAAGAATAAGCCTCGCCACCTGATGGTTCATCAAAATGCACAGCAGCTTTAAGTTGCATTTACCCAGAAAAGGTGTATTTGAAGGATATCCCCACACAATTCTCCTTAAGATACAAGAGCCAGCATATGGTTGGCTCACATATGCCCACTTATTATCCAGAGTAGCACTTTCGGAGATTTCTTATTTATGATGTCAACTTAGGGATACGCAGGCAGATTGCTCGCTTGTGCAATAATACCAGGCACATGCTCAAGGTATATCAATGTCTCACAAACGCTAGCTACATTTTAAAGTGAAGGTCTATCATTTGGACAACTACGCAAAATGTGTCATTTGACGTTATTCTTCCACCAAGGGAAACATATGAGTGGTCTTGTGTTGTGGGTAACCGTGGTAAATGAAGTCTGTAGGACTTTGCAATTACTGGATTTGTTGGTGAGCCTGGGTATTGAGAATGTTCACATTTCTTGGTGCTCCATCTGTCATCTTGCACGTTGTTCAATCCATTTCGAGGTGCTGATGGCTGGAATGGAGGCACTTATTACGGTATCCATGCTGCAGGAATAGTGTTTGATAAATGACTTCTTCCATAGCATTTACATTTTGTACAAAAGTTCTGGAACGTCGTACTCGACTTCGGTAGATAAATTAGGCGTATTCCCGCTTGTAGTAATACACATTCACCTGTTACTAAAATCTTTATTTTGCCGAAAACTGCGACTGCCTTGTCCTCAAGTAACTTCCAGTGTGTTTGCATACTTATGCCAAAAACTCTACCAAGATGTTCATCGATCGAGCCTTTCGCGATGCTTTATATTCTGTACATAACCAAGTGTATTAAGCTGAGAACATGAGACAAACACTAAGAGTGCAAACTTTGCCTTCTCATCAATTTCTACTTGAAGCTTTTATGGATTTCTTGTGCCTTTTTAAAATGGAAATATGATTGCAAATCCTAAAATGGATCTGAGACTTCTGCTTCACCATAGTTTTCCTTTATGTTTTTGTGTTTATCAATAAGCCTTGCATAAGTAGTATGTGAAATTGGAGGAGGTGTTCTTAATGCAGCTGCTCTTTGGATTTACTGGGGTAAGACGAATGGATGGTTTGCACTTTGAAGAGACAAAAGAAATGATCAAGAAAACACTGTTTTGTGGATCATTTGTTATACCTTATAACAAGTTTGATCATGAGTGGCCAACTAGAAAAGGTCAAGTACAAATATACAAAAAATAAAATCAACTTGACAAGTACTTTTGTCGGTTCACTAAACACATCAGTTTACAAAAATACACTTTATAAAATTTTGCTTTGGAGTAAAATCTCGAAGAAACGTTTTCTTACCCAAGAAAGTACCAATTATCTTCATCGTCACCGAAAATTTGAAGCTACCATTCTCCCCAAGGAACATGATGATCCTTCATCCGACAAGCCCACGAAAGTCGACACTTGTGATGGTGCTAGGAAAGTTTTCTTCCATCAACAGAAGTTGTCAGGCTGTCATCTGCAGGCAGCAGAATTAATGCTTCAACTTGTTCTTCTGTAAATGAATAGGGGTTTCATATTTACACAAGAGTTGATGATGAAGTACTTATTTCAGTGTTCAAAAGTCCTTCAGATTCGTTGTCACTAAAATGTACCAGCAATTCTCTATTCTTAAGGTCTTCACTTACATTTCACCAATCAAATGTTTAATAATTTTTCTATGGATAATGGTAAACCTATTTGAATCAAAAGCAAGGAGGACTGCTCATCTTTAGCTTGGGATCTTCAAGAATGACATGTTACCTAAATCTTACAATATTCCTGGCAGTGGACAAAATCCACACGCATTATGAATTCATTCTTTTAAAAGATAGACTCAAGTTCAGACATTGCAATATGATCCAGTGACTTTTGAATGGTGGCGGAATGATACTTATTTTAATTCTTTTTGAACGATGCTAGAATGATACTTATTTTAATTCTTTTCCTGCATTGGACAATATTTTCATCAGTGCGGCTCGTGGTGTGCATGGTATTTGCTTTCTGTTGAGTGTGACCTTCTGGAAAGCCAAATTATTGCCTCTGACAAATATTTTTCAGGAAAATGTGGGCGTAATTGTGTGCGTTGGCCATGAAGATTGGATCCTCTAATGATGCGTATTTGTCAAAATGTGTTAGTTACGTTAATAACGTCTTTTATTACAATTATCTGATGTTCTTTTTCCATTTGTTTCGTCGACCACAAGTTTGCTTCACTAACAGGCACAAACAATTTACGTAAGTTTCTGCTTCGCACAACTTTCAATTGGCATTAATAATTCATCATGCTGATATTTAAAGCGAAAGTATTGTGTATAGTTGTTTGCCACATTCATACTTCTGTTGCTGTATACTTGATTGTTAATTCATTAACGGCATATGCAATACATTATTAACGGCTGTAAGAATAATAACAAAGATATTTCTTTATGATAACCAAGTGAAATTTTATTTTGAATACCCACATGACTAGGCTTGCTACAAAAGTGAAGTGGAAATATAGATAGATACAGTATCGTGCGACAGATGCCGCATGAATAGTGAAAATACAATAATATCCATCAATTCACTGGGAAAACTGGACACAGTTTGAATTGTGGAGAAAAGTATCTCATTGTTTCAAGGACAACAAAAACAGTTTTATCCCTAGTAGTCTTATAGCAATAATATACTATGTACAATGTGTATATCTAACAAAATAGTTGTTTAATAATAATTGTAGATCGTGCAATAGAGAAATAATGTACAATTTTATGTTTCGTGATTGTTCTCATATTTATAAGATCAATACATTTAAAAGATTACATATAATGGGCATCAATTTAATACATTTCATTCGTTTTGACAGGTGCAAAAGGGCGTAATATATACCCTGTCAGTGGCTAGAGTCTTTGCAACTTGAATTTTTCACGGATGATGTATATAATCATATTCAACAAGATTCTTTTCAAACAATGTGAAACAATGACTTATAAATCATAAATAATAACATTGCAAAATAAATCTTAAAATAAATAGAGGCATATAATATGTTCTACACTTGTGCTAAACAGATGCTATGTGATACATGTTCACTACTAAAAATTCAGTGCAAAGCGAATGTTCAGCAAATCTAATTTAAGATGTATCCACATTTGACTTCAGTTTTTTTCTGCCAAATCTATGTGATGTTATTGAACGGAAGTGGCAATTTTGGCTATTGATGGAACAAAAAGACATGTTTCCTACATTTCTATTCAATACATCGAGACCACTTTGGCCCTTGTGGATTTGTGGGTCCTTAAATTTCTGGGCACAATCATGGCTTTCTATCTGGTGATAAGGAAGGCCCTGGTTGAGTCAGTGTTATCTGGCTGTAATTGGAGGGATCCTAATCGGAACTACAAGCACCAAACAAGCTTTGCATATTCCCCGTAACTTTCCTGTAATGACTTATGCCTACTTATGCTTTGGATTCGGCAGGAGATAGAGACCTAAACCAAAAACGTCTCGAATAGAATCTCCCAGGATTTTTGCTATCAATCTCGTAAATCTAGCAATTTCTGCGAGAACAGTGACCCCACTTTCCGCAACCTGGAACAATGAAGGATGTTTGATGCATAATTCCTAATTAGGATTTCTTCCCTTTCAAGATAGACCAAGCCAAAACAATTTATTTCTTGTCGACAACTTCTATGGAGTATAATGTCTTTTTACAGGCAGAGTTTCTTGTGCCCTTTGCTCAGCTTACAAATTACATGACCATGAATCATTTCTCCTTCCTGATGACACAATAAATATGATACAGATATGCCCATTTGCATTCATATATTCATAAGACCGTGAGCCTGCTCAATTCTCATTGTATTTACTTTGACAGATCTTTCACGTCTTTCTCAATCCACGCAGCAAATCCCCCCTTGTTAATGCATCAAGTCTCGTAGCACTTTCTGCGACAGATGCATTAATGATCTTGACAGTCTTGGCCACCCATCATCTTTTGCCTAGGCCTCCTCCCCATGTTCTCCGTATCTACCCTTGCTCTTATCTCAGTTCTTCAGTGAACACGGAGATGCAATTACCCTTGTACCTATTACTTGTTCCGTGAATTCAAAATTGTCGCCAAAGTCCTCTCAGGATCAGAAGCATTCAACACACTTTCTGATACCGAATGCTACAGAACGTGCCCAGCGTTAATTGAATCATTCCCTATGCGTCAAAAATGGCTAAAAAATGTCGAGGCCAAGATGGACCAACAATTAAAATAGCAGTTTTGAAACAAGTAACGATAGACTTTAATTATTCAAAAAGTTACAGTTTCTCGATTCAACCCAACCAATAATTTTTAGTCCATCATTATTCTTAAACATTAATATTATTCCGCATCATACATCGTCAGCTGGTCGATAGATTATGCGTAGCCATCTGTTTAAATTCAAACTATTGCAGACTAGGCGACAGTAAAATAACTCATCAATTTTCTGCGCTTTCCAATCGTATCACGCTGAGAGGGCAGTAAATCTTGCCCACAAGGTACAGTTCAATAACAGTAAGATATCATTACACTTCATAAAGCCATTGAGGCAGAAGGCAAAATCTTACAAGCTAAAGCTCTTCATAAGAGACCAAATTAGGGACATCAACCATCCGGCTTGAGGGACTTCTCCATTTGGGATTGCTGGTCTCCACAGTTACTTGGACCGACTTACTTAAGAGCCTATATGCTACACATCATAAATCTTCGGTCCCACACGATCAATATTACCCCAACACGCCTGAATATCTTACAGCATGATTTTTTATTCCATACAAATTACACAGTGATATCAAGGGCTCCCCATAACAAGATGAATGGCCAAGTAAGACCCTGTCTACCTCCATGCCTAGTGATCATTTCTCAAGTCAGCCAGTGTTCTAGTACCTTCGTTGGATGAATTCCACCAAGGGACTCGACCAACAATAGACATCCCATTAAACTTTCATTCCTTTCCTCTAAAACCATTTCCTTTGATATATTCCCTGAGAGAGAATAATCACTTGCAATATTCAAGATGGTTACAGCCTCAAAGTGTATCTTTCAACAGAAAGGCTGTTTATCTCGGCACCAAAAGAAATTATATAAAGCGGTCTTATACTTCCCTTCTCCGAAGGCAGCTGTCAATTCATAATTGATAATGATACCAGGATGAGGACAATGTTGTGAATTCAGTTACAAGTATTTTTGTCATTTATGGTAAAGAAATGCAGGATGTTGCAATGTGACTGTCCCAACCCCAGGTTTGTAAATGAACACACTGTACCATTGCGAACATCGGACACGTGGAGAAATGTCACGCTGCAGAATTTGAACACAATTTTCTTGACAATGAAAAACTGAGCAAGTTTGATTTCTCTTGTTGTGTTAGTCTAAATATATTGCTATAGATTAGGGTGTTAATACTATAAAACACTAAAGGTAAAAATCTACTTGAAATAAGATTTTAATCTTTTATGACTGGATTTTTACACTCAAAGCACCAGGTTTCACCGTAGACTCTTTGGTGAAGTTTTCCTTGAAATCAGTATTTTGTACATCATGCAATAAACAATATTATTGTTAATGACTGAAGCCATCCATAACACGTATTGGACTAGGACTACATTGTGCAAATAAACTAGTAATTTAAATGTATACACTTGCAATAACAGCACCAAAGGAATAACGTTTGATTTCTGTCTGGTTTAACTGATCGTCAGAACCTCTTCAAAATCTGGAAAAATTACCTGACTATCAATTCGATTACATAGTAGTGTGAGTAATTATCAATTTATGGCAAATTACTCCTTTAGTTTAGCATTTAAATATACATAGTGACATACATCAACAATAAAATGATAAGCCATGTCCCTCCCGTCCAATAGACGCAATTGAGAACGATTTATCTGACTATTCTACTTGCGAAGAGTTTATCATACAGAATATGTACAAAGCTTTTGGTACAACTTTCCTTATCTATTTTTTCCCTACTTAAAAATTAATTTTTTCGCTAATTAGCGTAAAAAAGACTAATAGATCTAGATATCCTGCCTTTAATTAATGAGATACAATGTTATATGTACACAAGTCACCCATATGTAACCGTAATAATTATTCAAATGTAAAAAAATCACTCTTATCACCGTGTATATATATATATATAACCCACATTAATGGAGACTGGAATGCTGAATTACTCAACCAATCTTATTCGTGTATCCCAAAAAAGGCGTTAGTAGCGAAGTTCAGAATACATTCCTTTGTGAGAATGTAGTGCTACATTCTTATCTCGGAAACGATACTAGCGAACATTACAGGAGTATTTAAGCCACGAAAGGTTTTCCTCAACAACGTTACAAAGTCAAAGAGCATTATGTTTGCGTACAATACCGATTAAAAACAATGTGTATACGAGTGGTTTGCATTCTATAAGAATCTCAACACCTGAGTTTTGCAGTCTTGCTGCTATATCTACACACGAAGAAAAGTACACAAGTTTTAAAGAACTTAAATAAGAATATACAGTATTTATATATATTTCTACAAATTACCGCTTAAATTCAAGTCTCATTACAAATTATGGGAATAACCTCGTTGAGTCTCTTTTTTTCTAAATCGCACCAGGAACTTTCCAGAGCGATGCACAAATTTACCCATCGTGCTGAACTCTACCAACTTGGTACTTCGTGTTGTGTTGGGGACCATTGTGGAGGTACTCTTACATTATGTAATGAAATGAGTTATTTACAGACTATATATCATTGTGAGTGGACTATGTAAGAAAATTTACAGGTCGTTGAGCTGCTCCATCCAGTTGGGAGATTTGAAATATTCTGGAATGGAGTCGTCCATGCGGGCGATGATTTTGTAAATTTGCTTCTTCCATGATTGTTCAGAATCCTTTCCAGCGCTAACTGACTTGTAGAATTCCCTAAGAGTGGCTTGTACTACGCCTCTGAAGTGATCTGGGACCTGAAACGACAAAATGAAACAATTCTAAGTTCCTGCGTTCATGGCTATAGCAGCAAGACTTGAAAACTCTGGAACATTCTCAGCCGCCGCATTGCAGTGGTTAGAGCATGTGATCTTCCCAGTGTCTGGGAAACACAAGAAACCTCATCCGTTTACACCATGGTTTTGTGCCATCACAATATTCACTTACATGATCAAATTTCACCCAAAAAGAGCTACCGAGAAATCGGCCATTGTTGATGGCAGGAAAAGGAAAATTACAATGAGAGTACGATCCTAAAGTGGTACAGTGATGATGGATCATTCCTGTGATCATTTAATTGGACATGCATTTTCAAAATTAACTCGCTCTCCATGGAAGCTTAAATTGAGCTCATTGAAAAAGATGGAACAATTAAACACAACAGAATATTAACAGCTTCTAATCCCCTGTAAAATTGTCATCTTGAAAAATGGTACCTCCTAATGCATATTGACAATTGACCTAAAGAGGTAAATTGCTACCATAAAGTTTGCGTTAATTATCTCCGGGTGGAAATTAGAGACAGTTACCATTTGACATTTAAGAGGTCATCTCTTGCCATTTTAGACATCATTTTCAGACATTATTTCTGTGTGACTTATGATAGTACCAGTGCAGCAATTACTGCTGAGTAAACTTTGCCTTGAGATGTGGTCGCCATAAAAAAGACTAAGGGATGTGTAGTCAAAGCGAGGTAGAATGCATGTCACGCACTGAAGTCCAGTTAGACATTGCCCGAGGCTAACTTCAACTAAAAATGCTGGTCTTTTGAGAGAAAAGTACCTCAAACCTTTAAAAAAATGTAACTACTAGGCCCTGTGGGTCATCTATGTGTACCAAGCAAATCCTTTGCCAAAACATTTACGAGGGCCTTTTAAATTTTGCCATGTTACGGTGTGCCAAAAGAACAGTTGCTTTTCCTCGGGCATCAGCATGCCTCAAGCACATAAAATTATTAGACTTGATATTGGTAGAAAAAGATGAATAGCTTTGTTTTTTGCCTGAGCTCATGACATCCCCGTGTGAAAGACTTGGCATGAAGCGGAGATGGCCGCCAAGTAAAACAATGGCATGATGCTATGTTACCTTTTAATTTTTATGTTTCGTAGATGTTCAACGAGTCCATGAGTTGGACCCTGCGTACTTGGCAAGGTGAAATGCGAAATAACTTTTATTTGTCTAAGAAATGATAAATCTGACAAGTCTGAATAAACATCGTGTCGATTAAATTTTAGATTACCAAGTTAGCGTATGCATCAAGTGCAAAGTTAAATTTGAACATTTTCTGTCAGTAAAGCCACGTGAAATGTCAAATACAGTAGTTTTCACTCCGAAGCATGCAATGTGAGTGTCCTTTCCTGCATTTCATTTTTCCCACTGTATAGAATTTCATGAATTTACGAAATGCGTGTAATACCCTTTAATCATGTGACCAATTTTATCAGCATCCTCGAATTTACATCAGAACTTTTGTAGAACTCGATCTCCTTTGTTTAATTTCACTTGGAATAAATTTCACACACCCCGTGTTATGGAAGCCGACCGAGTTACCACAAAACCAAACCTATCAAATGATACGTTTGACCAGGACACCCCGCCTTTAAAGAGACTTCAGAAAGTCTTCAGGGGGTTTGCAAATGAGCAAATTTACACAGCACCATATGATCGACAGGTCAGCGGACTCGTGTGAAACCAACCAAAGAACCATGAAATTTGTAAAAGACAGGTCCTCGTGCTCGCCCATTAAAATCGAGGGAAAGTAATACTTCTTAGCGAGAATTATTCATTCGCAATCAGATCCGATCGGTGGGTTTTCACCTGAGGGCATCCGTATTTGATACAAGACAAGTCAACCAGCACGTGCAAAGTACACCCGCCTGTCATGGTTTGGTAAATAAAGAATCCCACGAGACAGTAAGTTGTGTTAAATATCCCCAGGGAAAATCGGATGCGTAGTTTCTTCAAACGAAATGAACGTAAGAGTCTGCAGAACACCCAAATTTCCAAAACAATAATGCACCATTCCTCTATTTTTGTCAAATGAATAACGAATAATCTTATTAGAACTGGACAAAGGCTCAATCAGCATCAACGAATCATCTTTCTCAGCACTTGTTTCATATTGAATTTCTAACTTAAAATGAAATTTAACTCAAGTGTAACAGGAATTTACATATTAGATTCTCTGAAAAAAAACGAGCACTGGCACATCAATTTGCATTTTGATTGCTAAAGAGTTTCTTCCTTTCCCGGTTAAGTTAAACAATGTCTAACAAAAGAATAGAATCTTCTTTTATTCAATTCATCAAGACTCACTTAAACAGCCATTTTCCTTAAGTGACTTTGGACAGATTAATAATTTACAACAAAAGGTCTCCTCACAAAGGCTTGGTTAGACAAAATGCAGCGACTGATAATCTGTTAAACGGATTCTATTGATTTCTAACCGCCGTTCAATGTGAAAAGAAATAAAGCCTGCAGAGTTTATGTAAATACGCGTCAGCATTCGGCAAATTTCTTCAGCAAATTAAGTAATAGAAAAGTGCACTGGCGTGTTAGAGTGATTCACAACAATATACCTGTGCAAGGAAAAGCTTTTATTCTTGTTTATTCCATAATTTTCCTTCAATCTATTACCCCTTGATGAAATAATGCACATCTGATTGGTGTTTCAATATCGTTCCTTTTGCCTTTGTTCCTCTTTCTTTGGGTTTGATTCGAGCCGAACAATACCACTGTTGGGCCTTAGCCAATGATGGGCTCTTAGTACTGTCAACTGAAAAGTCTTTCCTCATCCACTGTCAAATAAAGTATCTATTAGTGCCTCAGCATACTTGCTGACGCACCTTACAAAGGTATGATGGAAGAATGAATAAACTAAAGGGGAGGTGGTCCACTTTCACAGCTTAACTCGTAAAAATCCATATTGGTTGCAAACGTATTTCAGGTTGTTTCTTTTGAGCAATGTATTCTTTCCCCAAACCAGAGTATTGTTCACATGAAAAGATTTCACGAAATTTAGGTGCCTGACATATACAGTCGTAGTAGGGAATATTGTAAATGAAATCTCTCGATGAACCACATCTAATACAGTTACAGAAATGTGATTATACATTTTCTTTTACCAATCCCGAAGAGCTGGATTACAAAGCCATTACTGATGCCATGTGGTTGCCTTGTTCAACTTCCCACTCAATAAGCGGAGGTTAAAAAGAACCGGGAAAATACATGTTTCCTAATTAGGCACAATCGTCTTGAGAGAAGGCAAGAGGAATGAGCTCTTTTGTCTTTGATGTCTGCAGCCAAACAACTAACTTAAACATGCCTATTATGGGTCTTGGAAAATTGAATTTCTTTTTGAAATTAGAGGTAACAAAGGGTTTCTGTCAGACTGAAGTCAATATGTAACCATGTTCTGTGGAACTCAAAGATCAAGGACTATGTAAGTATTGAGCTTGATGGATGATGTTATGGTGCGGTAAGCTTTTGGCTTATTGTACCAAACCAACGGAAAGAAATGTCTGAAGAGTCATTTTAGTAACTTCAAGAAATCAACGCTACTGATGAGAAAAAAGAGACCTATCTTGGCAGCAAAAATGGAAACTGGGTCGCTAATTTCAAGAACCATTTATGACCAATAATGAATGTTCCTGGAAACTTCTCCACCACTTGGGTCTCATGCAGTACAATATTTTTAATCACTTGCATCAATTTAGGTAGAAATCTAAGTGACATGTTTGTGTCAAGAAAAGCATCCTTATTCAAGAACACAAAAGACACAAAACGCTTATGACTCTGAATCGTGTCTTTTTGTCGCTGTGTAAAAATCCGTGGTACAACAAAACTTATGAAAAATTCTCTTTTTATAGTTCCACATTCCCAGCAACATCATTTGATCCTAAGGCCTGAGGGCTTCTGAGGACATGCTTTGAAAGCACTGTATTTTGTGTAATTCTCAGACAATTTCACATATTGAGCAGCAATAAAGTTCTGCTTGAAAAGCTTGCACTCTCACGGAACCGCTTTACCTTTTCTGATGTGCGAGATAAAATCCATAAGAAAGTTTGCCAATGGGACCCTCAAGTTTTTATCCTGTTTGAAGCTGACAGAATTATTTTCTTTTTATGTCGCTAAGGGGAGACTTGCCTACAGAGAAAATATCGCAAAAGGAATTCGGTTTATCTGACAATAGATTGCTGTCATCTGACATCATTGCCAACAAATACAAAAAAGGCAGAGAAAGAAACAATTTTGTGTTGAATGCTTTGTGGCATTAGACAAGTGGAACAAAAAATAAAAGATTGCTGAGGCAAAAAAATATAGGCATGAGGCATAAAAAAGGAATGGGCATTGTCTCAAAAGGCATTGTTTCAAAGTCTGACAGCTCTCTTCATATGCTCATGTATCGTTTCAAAAGTTTCACAATTCTTTGCTAACAGACTATGAAATGTCATTGTTACTTTTGAAAGCCAAGAGAGAAACCAAACATATTTGACATATCCGTGTTTGTTACGTCAATTGTCTACAAACTTTCGTAACAGAAATGGGCCACACTTGGTTAAGTGGTTCGAATGCCGTCAGCTGGTCACCCCATCTGTTCTGCGAGATGTACAGGGGGTATTCTCAAGGAGGGCAAACAATACCCTCCGTAGCAAATCTTCTTTCCTTCAAGACTGCAGGGTTTCTTAAATTCAGAAACACCTGTCCGTCAATCTAAGGTTTCCTGTCGCCCCAGTATCAAATAGAACCAGTTTTTCATCGATATTCATTCAAATGCAATAACATTTATGAAGGCACCATCGTACTGCTATGAACTTTTCCTGCTTAGTCTGTCCCACCAATTGACCTAAAGTTACTTGGAAAATGCTAAAATCATTCATCGGAAACCATCTCAATGTAGTTCTACTACTTAATTTTACTTCCATGGATAAAAATTGCTATTATGTGTGATAAAACGTCAGGACAGCAGTGTTTGAAAAGCTTATTCCAGCAATGAATAACTTGAGAAATATCTATCGACATTTGCGGCACGCTATTTAAATGGAGCTGAAATATCAGACTAAGAAAACCAATAAAACTAAATGCGTTTCACTTCCTTCCACCTTTAATTATACTCCATCAGTGCTGTTTCTCCAAACAAAAGCCAAAACTTGAGGACCTCAATACAAATAAATGTCGACCATTAACGACAAAAGGGCCAGGCGTGGGCAGTGCTACTTAAGTTGGCCCACAAGAGACAGGTGACCACACTGGAAGCAACTGAATCCTGGACCCACTTGTTCTTAATAACAATAACTACTGCCCCTATATATAAATTTGTAAAGCTCAAATTGCAGTCGTGTGTCAGAAAAAGTCGTTTTTATAATGAACGAGGAGCAGTTTTCTCTTTAGGCCCTCATCACCTCTTCATAAGCATCTTTCTAATAACAGAGACAATTGCAGATAAAAATGCAGGTCTTGGATGATTTTGTATTCTGAATAAGTTCTCCCATCACCTGCGTTTTGCATGATCAAGTCTATTTAGCGGCCACGGCATATTTTAAGCGCAAATTACCTGTGTGCAAAGCCTTGGTCTATAGATATTGCATCCAGAATGGAAGATAAAAATCTATAGTAAATTTACAAGGTAGAGATTAGGCAATTCTTTTAATATGACTCAGGGAGGGCACCATTGAATTTCCAGCAATATAAAAAGGCTGGTTTAAGTAAAAATTGTTCCCCTAAATGGCAGGTGTTCCATTATCATCTGTTTATTATTCTGTCTCAGGCACGGCGATCAGTTACGCCAATGACCCCGGAGCATATCCGTCAATTGGGTATGCCTTGGGTACGCCAAGAACAAGGCCCAGTGTTGCACGTCTTGGTCACAGAAATGCAAATGAAGAGGATTAGCCCCGTTTGCAACAGAATTGCTAATCAGTTACAGTGTTTAAACATGTAACTCATAAGAATGTCCTTTTACCTTTTGACATCAGTAACGAAGTTTGACTCAATCATAAGCAGAAAATAAAGGAATCTGCCGTTATTTTTGTCTGGGATTTTAATCTGTTTCAATGACATTTACTCGATACCGACTGCATTCTGTGGTAAACTTAAACCTCGATTACGGTTTTAGGTGATGTGAGGAGCAAACAGATAGAACAGATAATCTTGCAATAAAAGATGTTTGTTCATCTCAATAGAAAAAGGCATTATGTAGTTGAATTTTTTCTGAAGCCTGCTTATTTAAACAGCAGCTGCATAATGGACATAGCTAGTCCAACGTGTGTCTACACATATCCTAGGCATCTTATTTACCAAGCCCATATTTGTCCAACAGCTTATGACCAGACAATTAAGGTCGCCTTTCAGATGTTTGACGACTGCAGTCCCCTCCCCTCGGCTCCTCACTTCCCACATGCGGGGAAAATTCCAAGCTCGAAATCGTTAACCAAGACATGGTAATCGGCCATTAGAACTTCATTTGTGAAACACAAGACAGCTAGATCAATATAAACCATAACTTTTATGCATACTCCAGTGACTTGGAGCTGGGTCTGAAGATACAGAAAGCTGTTTAAAGTCAACAGACTAAAAGCTTTTGCTCCAGGTTTGAAAAGGAAACCCCTAAGGTGTTAATTTTTCTAGCTGAAAGCAGGCTCCGACTCTTTCCATTGTTATTTCAAAAACGTCAATAGAAATAAGAGATAGCTATAATCCGACCCAATCAACATTACTTATTCATAATTTTTCTTGTGATACCAGGATATCTTTGTCACAAATAGTCCATCAACAAGCTTTTGGGGTCTAACTGACTTGTTTGTGCGGCGACCCCGATCAAAGATTTATAATGCTTTCTTGCTTAATACATCAGTGAAAGAACACAAAAGCTACCATGAAATAAAAAGGCAACTGAAAGACTGCTTTAGTTTTTTAAAAAGTCACACTGGAATCGAATAAGTCATAGCTGTACAGCCCAATGTCATGACTTTTATGATTACAATTATTGACAGAATTCGCAAAATCCTTTTACCATATAGCAGCTCAAGATCGCTTGCTTTCTGAATATTTCATCAGTATAAGAATACGAACAGGGAAGCGTGAACGTTCCGCATGGAGGCCCAAAGTCTTTAGAGTCTCATTTTATTAAGGTGCTTTTCACCTGCCATTAATTTAAGCATTAAAAGGTAAAAACAGCTTCGGAGATTGGGCAAAGCAAAGCTGCAGATGAAGCCGCCACGGCGTATTTCTTTCTTGCGACAGCCCGACAAATGAAGGAAACCCCGCCTTTACCCGCAGATCCCTTTGAAGTCTCACCGACCACTTTCTACTTGCTTCCTTCAATCAAGGCAAAGCAGCGGAAATTTTCATGCTTGGAATAGACGGAGGAGATTAAAAAGTCAAAATCCGATTGTGCCCAAGCCAGCAAAGTAAAGGCAAAATTGGAGCGTGTGGTGCGTATTATTATATGTGAAGACTTGGTTTCCTGTTCAGCGCACCTTTAATGAGGAAACCTTTTCTAAGGCAAAGGCAACCCCTATGTGCAGCAGGCTTTTACCATTAAGGAACTAATTCAAATTAACTAAGTGATCGAGCTCAAACTATGAATCAATTCTTGTCACCATACATTTGAAATTAACTTTGAAAACTTCTTTTCTGTGTTGTTTTTTGTGAAACAATAATATTTATTTTCCGTGGTTTTCTAGTTTTATTTTTGTTTTCATTTAATTCGTACAAATGTCTACAAGCGCATGGTGAAATACTTCCTGCAGGCATTGATCACAAAGACGCTGCTACAGTTAAGGACCTGCAATCAAAGGCCAAATTATGGTCCGATTGCCATTAGAGGGCTGCCGAGGCGAAATTGAAACATAAATGCCCATAAGTTGACTGCATCACTTGGAGAAACAGTTGGGAGGTCATTAAGATAATGGACCCTTTGTAGCCGAGCAAGTTTGACCATCCTAATTTGGCCCATCAGCTTCTCTTTAAAACGGCCTTGGTTGACCTTAGTAATACTATTTCAGCTTCCTGATTCTCTTAATAAAATTAATGCGAAGGAACAAGTGACCTCTTCAAATGAAACATTTGCTAAGTCACGCTTCTATTGCGATTAAACAAAACATTTTTCTGAGTTCGTTGGACTACGTTATTTATTTTAATCTTGAAGTTAGTCGTTTATCTTCTTTTATAACATCAAGTCGGAAAGGTCAGAGCCCCGGGGATTTGTGATCATAATTAATATCATGTAAACCAAAAAGCGCATTGCATTGACATTACCCCACTTATAACATTTTAATAGGTGACTTTTAGTGGAACAAAAAGATTGCCTTTTCTGATTTCTTATCCATAATTCATCTTGCGGAGCTTACGATAAATCAGATCCTCTACCCACAACGAATGCTATCTTTTCTTTTGTTTCCTAAGTTTGATATAAAATTTATAAGTATTGCTTTTGGAATTGGCAAATATCCCTGCAAATCTTTACGAGGCGTACTTTTTAAAAAAAACCAATCCCCAAATTTTTTTTTAGAGTCATCAATTCAACAATACATTTTATTCTAAAGCAGTAAAAACATGCTGATCCTCATTAGTAACGCAACTTGTAGACAGGCCAAAGAAAGCAATTTTCAACAGTTTTGACAGAACTTAATGGATTTTTACCCAGCTCATTATCTAAATGTCAAATATGTGAAGCAATGCCAAATATATCGTTGCCAATACTTTATTTGAGGCGAACAGGAAGTTATCCTCTTGGAATCAAGATTTTAAACTGGTATTTTGCTATTCTATGTCATTATTTGTCGGGCATCTACCATTTTGAACAGATCTGGAGGACTAATCAGTCTTAACTGCCTACCACGCGGTCATCAAATAAGAGCCTCCAAATAAATTTGATCTATGCCAAAAGTGCTCCCTGGGGCAAGGACACTTGGAAAAGTGACTTGCAGCGATTGCCCAAACTCCCAAAGCTAGAAGTTTCTGTGACATTTGGAATCGTCACTGGTTGTCAAGCACTGCTGCCAGGAAGTACGTCGTACAAGTCACACTTTCGCAGGCAGGACAGAAAATTCCAGTTACGCGGTAGTTGTAATCAGTTCTTCTGTCGTCTTGAAACGTTTAAGTAACCCAAGCTGATTTCACAAAATACATAGTGTGTGTCAACGGAAATGTGTTTTCCCTGCCATGGCTGTGAGTATATTTGCTGGTTGTCAGAAAGAATGACAAAATACATAACTATTTGGATATTAACCAGAGGATGTGAAGATGTTACAACCACCCAGGAAGTGATATTGTTTTCTTCAGAAAGGATGTCTTGTCTTCCTCCTATTTCGCAGCTTATGTTGGTGTAATTTTCAGTAAACAATACATTTTGCAAGACTAAAAATATAGAAGTACCTCGATTTGATTATTTCTGTTGTAATGTAGGTTGAGTACACGGTAGAGCTCAGAGTCGGTGGTCACAATAATGTCCTCAGGATTTTTGATTCCTTCTGCAATTGCTTGTCTGGCATACTTCTCCATCTGTATGTAGTAGAATTCTCTGTAAAGAAAGAAATTGAGAAATTTTATCTTGGCTCGGGTACATCTCGCTTTTGCCCTGTGAATTTCTCACATGCACTCTCACACTTTTCAGTGTCCAACAACTTTTGCAAAGGCAAGTTAAAACTAATTAAGCACTATTAATGTTAATTAAATCTGAAGATTAAAGCTCCCGTTTCACAGGTGTTGCAACAGGCAACTGCTTAACTACCTTTCAACTCAGAAGTACCCAAATATCCGAAATCACATAGTGGACAAAGTGGTCATAGTACTTGAGGCTATAATGTCCAGCTGATGCAGGGAAGAAATAAAGTGTGTCAAAGAGAACTTTGAATTTGCATTTGCTTTGAATTCGTTTTAATGCCATTTTGTGTAGATATCTCAATATCATTTCCATGGCACGAGAGAATTAAAGAAAGGCATGATGGCAAGAGACAAAATCGATGGTCCAAAGATGCTAATTATTTGCTGGAAACAATGGTAAACAAAAGATTGTTAATAAAATGAAAGACACAAAGAAAAGACGAAGGCAAAATAGCTGGAAACCCAGAATCATGAGAGGTGTGCTCTCTCCTCTCAAGTAACCCAGTGACAGCTGGCAATGTGGGTGTGGAAAGAATTAGACAACTGAAGGATCAAGTCCAAGACAATGGACTTTATGAATAAGACCTTGAGTTTAAGATGAGCAATTCAACCATGAGTCATTTCTTCCGTTTATTGGGGACGTTTCATGGGAAATAATCAACATTTGGTGGTTGGATTGTGAGAAACTTAATCTTTATCTTTGTAATTGCAAAGAACAATGACACTCGAATTTTAAGAAATTCGCCGCGTCCCTGAAACTTCTGCGATTATAATCGCAAAAACTTTAAAATGACTAAGCAGCTTAAGATATTCTCAGTAACTCTTGGAAAAATACATCAAATTAAAGAAGCTACAAATATCTTTTACAACAAAGAGATTCTAACACCGCCAATGCTGATATCAGCGAAGAACTAAAAAAGAAACACTGCGTTCTGACAATTTAAATCAAGGTTGCCAACCGTAAGGTGCACATCAAGAGCGGCTACCAACTCAGAAGATGCGTGACAAGAAGACATGACACATTAATAATTTCTGTTCATGAACTCGCACAATATTTTTGCACATTGAGAATTGACGGAGAGTGCTGATATATTGTACTTACAAACATTATTTGCACTGCTGACCCGACCCTCGGCACACAATGGGCGAATGCAACATGATGGCAAGATGGTGAAAATCAAAGTAAAAATTGCAAGATTGTCGGCTTTCTGCCAGTTAAGTCACAACCGTCTATTTTTTTTTTTGCCATGTGTGCCATGCAGATTTCATCCGTGTTGGTGAGGCAGAGGTTACGACAGCTGGCTCCTACGCGATTCATAAGTGCGGCAGATACGGTCCACTGAAGCCCATCGCGTTTTTTACGTGTGTCTTGCGGAGAATTGTTTTTTACTGGTGTAATGCATTATTTAATAACTTTTAGTGCCCGGGGCAGAATTCTAGCATTTGAATACAAAATTATTGTACAGATGTGGAGATAAAGTTTTAGGTTTTACTTTACATGGATAACTCCCGGTTTAAATTTGAGTTTTGCTTAATTAAAGATGGTCCGAGTTTCTTTTTCTTCAGAATAAAGCATCGTGACAATTTGAAATAAATACACTACTTTCAGAACTTGATATTGTAAACATGTATCGACTCCTATGTTCCCAAGGCGATGCTGAAATCATCACATTGACGCAAAGAAGTTTCATTTAACTCCGCGAACAATAGGGAGATAATTCCTCAAAGTGTAGCCATAGTGTCATATTTTACAGACTTCAGTGGGAAGGACTATCTCCTGAACTTAATACGTCTCTTTTAAACTAGATATGCTCCCATTCGCTAGTGGTAACTAATTCCATAAATTATACCATTGTAATGTTATATCAGTAAACAGTTTAAACCAATTTCATTCGTAGTAATGTACAAGAATCCCAGCAGGAAATAACAGTTAATTCTTTGAAACTTACCTGCAACAACAGTGAAAAGTCAATAATTACTCGTGGCGTACTATTACAAAGGGACAAGTTGCAACAAAACAGAAAACAAGCATGACCCAACAAGGGAACAAAATTTTAATCAGTAATCACGTGTAGGTTAATTTTCTTTGTAAATTAGGTTCGTAATGGCGGGGGAGCAAAATCCCAAGTGCATTGGGTAATACTGCAACAAAGGCCCAGGGCGACTTGATGATGCGATGATGAAAAAAATGGCAAAACCCTGCAGAAGCTGAACTTTCTCCAAGGGTGTAATTTGTCTCAGAAGACCCTAATCCTGAAAAGTTTCTTCACTTTTTAAGGGTATTCAACTGTGTGATTACCCCAGCTGGATAAATAATAGGTTCATGGTCAGTTTGTTATTGTGTAAGGTGAAGCACCCCCAATGTTGTGACTTAGAATTTCCTTGGACTCTCTGGGTGGACCTTGCAATACCGCCAGGTGAGACTTGTCAGAGGGACAGGTGGTCAAGGCGGACAACGCTGTGGACAAAAGATTTTACCAGCCCCTATGAAGGCAAGAAGGTCGTTTCTAGGAGACTAATGCAATTCAATCCATTTTGGGGAAATTTGGAAGTCCATGAAGGGTGAGACACAAAAGTAAGAGGTTGCTTGAGAGAATCGGTAAACACCTCCCACAAAAGGGGCAAAGACAGCCTGGCAGTGGACACAATAGATGCCAAGAACTGGACTTTTTTGTCTCGCGCCATCTTTGACATAAGTACCACTTCCTCGAATTACTAAAGGACATTAAGCTCACGAACATCTGGACACTTGAGACAGTCAGGGATAAATAGCAATTGTTACTGAAATTCTGGAGGACCACTTCCATTCGTAAGACAGTATTATGTAACAATCGTGATGAACGTTACTGCAGAATTGTTTAAATGAGTACTATAGAAGTAAGGCTTTTGCATAACCAGAAAGCACGCAAGATGTTGCTTCTCCTTTAAAAAAATAGCACAATAGGCAATTTGTACTTTTACCTGGCTTCTTCAGGAAAAAAAATAACTGAAAAGGAAGAAGTCCTGAGAGTCAGGTTACACAATCATAAGGTACCACAAAGCAATTAAGTCCAAAACGTGCAGTATGAAGTATAGACCACTTAGCAGGAATCAGATGTCATTGCTCACTTATCTTCATCGAATACAAGATGGCTGCCTCTTCATATACTGTAGTAATCTTATCTGTCAAAGTTTATCTTATTAGGGAACTCATAATCCTTCTGTCAATTTTGCTTTAGACTTGAGATACTGGTCACATAAGAGGATAGAGTTACCTAATCTGGCAAGTTAAGACCGAAAACCCCTTATAATCCCCAAGGTTCGAGGTAAGAATGGCCTATCATTGAATCATGCCTTCTGTTGTCAGACCCAGAACGTGGATTTCTACCTTTAACACGCCAAGGTGCAAAGTCAACATCTGGCAACTTAATTAGCAAATCTTCTTTATAAGATGATCACAACCTGACGTGAGCTATGATGGGGGATGGGGACCACACGATTGGAAAATTCCCATTTGGAGGTGAAAATGAGCAAGGATTACCTGTTTAAGGTCATTGCGGTTGTCACCTACTTTTTACTTCTAAGGGTACTTATCGCTATTTATTACACACACCCACTGTGCTGCTAAGCAATGGATCTGCAAAAGGAACGAAACCCGAAAGAAACATGGGCAGCTACGAGGTTTCCCCTGGCGAGGAGCGGAGAAAAAGATGCCTTTCCTTGTGACTGGAACTGCGGAAGTTTACCACACCCATAGAGAGCTTGAGCCATGGTGACATCTTTTATGCCTCAAAGAGTTCAGATCAAGTTAAGCCGATAATTTAGCATCCAGGCTCTGTGTTCCAAGAACAATTCTATCAGGAAATAGTCTTTCGACTGTAATTTTCTTGTCCTGGTCTTTATTTAGTGGCACCAAAGGGCAAGTTGTTTCACTAGTCCTCCAGTTTGTTAAGAGAAATAAAACCTGACAGGTCCCCTCTGCCCCAATGGGTAATTTTCTACTCAAAACCTTTAGGTGCCCTTTCACAGAAATTGTCAGAGATAAGTTCAAGTTCAGGATGTGGACTAGATTAAATTACAGGGAGAGTTTACTTGGCACGAGACAAAATATAAATGACACTACGAGACAATAAAAATTGTCGCGTGCCTCTCTTTATCAGTAAAACCCAACTTGTCTTGATTTGTGATAGGGGTTCTCTCGTTTCTAAACAAGATGTGTCCGACAGGGATTGAATTTTCATTTTATGACAAAATTTCTAGAATCGCCTTTTCTTACAAAATATGGTGATGTCCTTTGCCTTTTGGCATCCATTTGTTTCATAAGACACTAATCAAATCTAAAATGTTGATTACAGCAACATGAAACCCCTCATTCATTTGTTTTATCACCATAAGTCAAAGAAAATGATAAAATCAAATGTCAGCAGGCAATTATAGCAAAATTAGATAATTAAAAATCTTAAACAAAGGACCAATTGTAATTTTCCTAAAAGCACTCAAAGACAGAATGGGAGGGAGTCTGTCTCAGTAAAGATGAAGTTTTGAAAACATCTCAAGACACGCAACCATCTGTCATCATCAAAAAACTGAATAATGCCTGTAGAGCACGACACCCAGTTTTGGATATGTACCAATTCCACATTCAGTTCAACATCAAAATACCCGTGGTGGTGAATCAGATGAACTTCAGGTAAAACACTTTTCTCAAACGAATCTGTCTTTCATAACCGAAAATAATTCTTATGGATAATACGGGACTCAGTCTCATATTTTGTGCAATGGTTTTGACAAAATAATAAAATACAATGGAAACACATCACTCTGTGTACACAAAAGATACCTTGGAAATGTTAAGCTTTACCCATGTGTCGATTATCTTCCTGTTAAGAAGCATTTACACTGCATGTTCTAATTAGAAATATAAATTTAAATGCAACGTTTCTAGCCTCGTAGCCAATAAAAAAGGTCAATCTGTCAATTGATTTCTTCGCTAATCTTTTCCTTGTAAGATGTATTTTTTATGAAACAATTTGTGGAAAAAAGGAAAGGGAAACAAAGGAACGACAGGAAAAGGAACACTGGGGACATGGTCATAAAACACCGCACACAAAAAGACAGTTCATCTGCAAAGGTAGCTTTCTCGTAAATATGGAAGAAAAAGTGACAGATTATATTATTTTCAGACAATACGGGATGGACCGATAATGAAGTGCTGATTTACATGTTGGAGGACCAGGTTTACCATCAGAAGGGGATGAGTTCAATTCTTCCTTCGCTCCAGTAACGGAAAAAATGCGGTAAAACTGCCCAAACTGTCACTGTGTCTCGCCCAAGTCTTTTGTGTTATGTCTGAGAAATGGCCACGCTTTCTATTGATTCGAGGGACCCACTAAGTTCCCTCCAAGACAAATGATTTTCAATATCAACGTGTAATTTATCCACCGCGGCATGTAATTGTAATCCCTTAACGAAAGCAGAGATCAAGATAATAAAGCAACTGATTACAATGACTTTTTAATAAAAGATGGCCACCGGCGGCATCTCGTTGTAGGAACCCCGACCGACCCTGATCACGTCCCCGCTTCATAAGATTTAGTGTATTTGAGCACAAGATCATCAAAAACCCACAGTTTCTATGTTCCAGCAATACTTCCGCAGAGCTAATGCTTTGGCTTTTATGTCTTTTATAAATCCGGGATAATTGTTTAGTGTGACACATTATTGTTCTTTTCCCGCAGCTTCAAAGCTATTCTGCAAGGATCAATACAGTTCAGTTCTAAAGATAAATTCTCGTTTTTATTAAAGAAATTAACTAATTTTCTACGCTTTTTATCAACAAAGAAAGCACCATATTTCCTGTTGGTCTTTTGTTCCAAAGTTCCTGTGACTGACAAAAGTGCGCACTCAAAAAGTGTCCATTTTTATCTTGTAAAAAGAACTGTTTTACACAAGTCGTGTCACAAACTATTTTATCTCCAAAAGAGCTTGATTTCTTATTACTTTTCTATCCGGTAAACGAACTGCTTTAATATTAACGTATTATGAAGTCATTGTCTTTTCGTTTCCTGTGGTTGTTTTTCATGTTTCATTAAGTACTTTTCCTGACTTATTGTTTGCAAAGGCGTGAAAGGTCTGCTCCGGCTTCGAACTAGATATTGATCTTGTGTAAAAGATGATTGCTGATTATTCTCAGCATCAAAATATCTTCTCCTTGTACAACAATAGCAAAAGGTTAATCAAATATGTATCACTGTTTTTTTCCTTTTTATCTCAGTCATATCCAAGTTAATCTCCTTTGTGGATATTTATTAGATCTGAATATCACAGGAGATGTGTGGGATTTTCCCCAGTGTGGTCAAGTCAGTTATCCAGTGTATCATTTAACCCTATTCCAGCCAATAACAAGTATATCTGTTCACACCAAAAACTGTACTTTTCTGAAGTAGGGGTCAGGATATATAGTCAGGTACTACAGACTATTTGTTCATGCTGCACAAAAGTGAATGTTACAGACTTTGAGTAGAATAA
>JBCAUG010160725.1:0-20242 GCA_038406175.1 Haplosyllis leylae | reverse complement strand
CCCCCCCCCCCACCACGGCAGAACACATACCAATCGAAAATTGCACATGAAGTTGATTACCATTGGCTCTAATGGGCCATACGAGAGGAAGAAAAGGCTTGATTTAAATCCATCAATATTCATCTCATAGAAAGGCATCACTAAAATGTTTTTAGTTCATTTTGTTCAAAAGGAATGAATCTTTTATGTCAGATGTATATTTTCTGATTTTACTCATATATAGTAAAGATGTGAGTACTTCTTTCTGAAGTATTTTTTTTTGTATTTTATTCTGTCTTTTTAGTGTTTGTTCTTATGTTTTCCCTAATAATTTTGTTTTTACAATATCCCTATGTGGTAATTACTTCTATGTATTATTTGTCCATATATTTACATTTTTAAATTTATGTTTAGTTTTTTTCAAAACTTGTGAAAAAGTAAATTGATTGCAGAAAAGGTAAGTTAAAGAAAATTAAATTTCAATCAATTTGAATTAAGTTAATTAAATATTAATGAAGTTGATTAAACTTGAATGAGTTTAATCTCTGTTCATCTGCACTCATTTTGGCTCCTTTGCGCTCTGTTTATAATATGCAATCTGCCACCCTGCAAACACCCTACCCCCACTTGTACCCTCAACACACAAGTACCCTCTCAGCTTCTATATTTTTCCATTCTAAGATATTTTTAACTTTAACGTCATTTAACATATTCATAGAATATTTTACATTTAAATACTAGGCAGTACTTCAATACTTATTGGTAAGGTCGTAACGGACAGTAGGTGGTCTAAAGGATGGTTTACACGTTACGTCTGCGTTTGCGTTTTCCTTTGATATTTGCCATACCGTTCTTGAAAATAAAACATCAAAGTGTAAACACCATCACTTGTTGCCATAGAATCTATTCTTGACGTTTGACGCAAACGCAGACGTTACGTGTAAACAAGGCCTAAGCCAATTACCTGCCACTGTTCCCAGTCTAGTTTGTCACTGCAGGTAATGTAGCCGCTGTTTGCATGACGCATACTCCAAACAGCCAGGGTGGGCTCATCCAGACACTGATTAGCTTCGCAGGTAGAAGAATACATTAAAAAGTGCAAGTTTCAATTGGGTAGTGAATATTCCTTTCATTAAGTTGTCTTCAAAATTTATGACTGATATTAGTTACAGTGCTTACAAACTAATTGTTTCATCACTTTCTAAACAGGAATTTTTATCGCTAATTATAAGAATTAAATGTTAAATGTTAGCATTGACTACAAAAACAGTTGACTAACTTTTTTAATCGTAATGTAATCTGCGACAGAGTTTTGAAAAATAAAAAAAACGTTATTACCTTTAAGAAAAAACGATAAAAAATTTGACTTTTAAACAACATAAAAACTTACAGCTACACTCTCCTACATGATTTCTTCTTGTTCTATCTGAAAATACAGAGAACATATTCGTTTTATTTACACCCTGTCGGAAGAATATTCAACTCTGACTGATTGGTAAATAGTTTCAAAATGGCTGTCTATTTGAATTTTTTTTCCTTCAGCCAACATTTAGTGTCTTAACAACGACCAAATTTTTTCTTATATTTACCCAAAAACTACTGAATTTACGGAACCAGTCAGAATAAGATGTTCTTCCGTCGGGGTGATTTAAGGCAACAAAGGACCAGGAGCACATGATACTTTTTTGTCAAATTCCTAACAAAACTTATATTGTATCAAATACACTCACCATTCTGCTCTTGCTCTAAGATGGATTCAGCCGAAACAATGACGGCGACAAAAGATAAGACAGTGAGGATGAACAGACCCATCTTCGTGTCGAAATGTTCTCTTTTTTTTCCTTCACCGTTTTTGGCTTTGTCTGTCTCTTCAAAAATTATAAACGAGGAATGATGTGGCTCTTGATTGTAACACCTGTTTCATATCTAATATAATAATAATTTATTCTCTTTTAAAGCTGATATTCCATGAATATTATGTTTACCTTCTGCAATATCTGGCAGATTAATTTCCCAAAGCTCAATTTGTTTAAACAGAAGGACGACATAAGTCCGGTCGTCTAATTGTGATCAAAAACTAGAAATAACCACAATGATTTTTTTCGGCTGAGCACTTTCTAGGTTTCAGAAACAAACTTTCGCTTTTTCACTTTTCTTTTCAGTAAAAAAAAAATCTAAATTTACACTGATTTTTGGCAGAGAATTTAGTAGTCATTACTTTTGAGATAAGTAGGCATACCTGTTTAATGATAGATAGAGCTTTCCTTTTATGATTTCATGGGCTAGCATAGAAATCTCCAATGCCTGTCACGAATTTGAGAAAGTCTCTTTGGGCCAAAAAAAATCACGAGTAATCACGGAATCGTCTACTCAATTCATCATTTGACTGTACTGCAGAGTTGTATAAGTATGCCTTGTTCTGTGCTTGCATTCGATTTGTTTATTGCACACCATAGATGACCAACAGTTTCACTTTTTTATTTACCGCGTACGTGTTTGTCTGTCCATTGGGAAGGGAGGGTTGGTCCACGAATCACCTGGCACGACCTCATCGGTCTTGTAGGTAGGTGCCCCGCCCTTCCCCTGGGTGACCTGACCCTTCCTTCCACCAGGTAGTCTGGTGATTGAACCTCTCTCTAGAAGGACCAGGCAGGAAGGACTAAAAGAAGGACTAGTCAGGACTTCAGAAGGATCTTTTAGGCAGAACTAGTGGAATGACCAGTAAGGAAGGAAGACCTTTCCCAAGATAGGCCTGGTCTAGCATGATCAGCAATTCTGAAATGAGGATGATCGGACGTGGTCGGTATTGCCTCAAAATGTTAATGGGATGCGTCTTGTGGGAATTAAATTCTCGTACACATTTTTCATCACAACTTAGCTAATACTGTTGTACAGCGTGTGGATGTATTAGCATTGATCGCAGAATGCAATTTCAGGCTCACTAATGTTTATTTTCAATGAGCTCAGTGAAGTTCAGGCAACTTCTTGTGGGAAGTTAAGTTTATACAAAACCCTTATGTCCTCAATGTGACATCCCCCGAAAGTAATGGTGTGCAATGAAAATTGAGTCGTGAGGCTATTTGTTGAATTTATCCGAGCAAAATTACATGTATGTATGTCTGTATGTTTGGTAAAAACGACAAAATACGAACAAAGTTCGGGACGCCACTAGTTATTACAATGATATTAAATAGATTTAAACGTGTCTCTAATTGTAGTTTTCTTACAAAGCTTTGGAACGCGTTTACTTTTCCAGGCTTGTAAATTGTCATATTCCAGGTTGTCAATTCAGTTAAATAAACTCACATTCAAATGCAGACTGTTACGTTGTGACTAATTTACGTACAGAAATTCACTCAATTACACAGTTTGTTTGAAATATTGACAAGTTCAACTGAAGAACAAGAAAGTCCTCCTGTGTGAATGCAAGAGGTATACCAACCGCCGAGTAGCATATCCCGGGGGGGGAGGGGATACTCAACCTGAGTACCACCCCCGGCTGGGACTGAGTACCCCCCAGCTGGGAATGGGTACCCCTGCCCACCAGCTGGGACTGAGTACACCCCCAACTGGGACTGAGTACACCCCCTGGCTGGGACTGAGTACCCCTCCCCCCGGCTGTGGGCCTGAGTACCCCTCCCCAAGCCAGACCCTCACAGACCACACTGGCTATGTGTATGATCTTAGAACAATAACCCTCTGTGAACAGATAGACACCTGTGAAAACAGTACCTTACCCCCCTGTACTACGTATGCGGTCGGTAATAACTTGGCGATGTTGAAGCCTGTTTTATTTTTCAATTGCAGCATTAAATCACAAAGATACAGATAAATCATCCTTTATTTTGAACATTTAAAATGCAATGAGAACTTTAATTTTATGATTGACGGATTTCATATTCTAATGTACAGTTGATTGAGAATGTGATGAACTCGTTTCCCTTCCAGTTGAACTCTTCGTTCTTCGGGTAGCAGCACTTGACGTTTTGGATAGACTTGGCGTAATTTTCGACGTCCTGGTCCCACTCGTTCTTGTGTTCGAACCCGGTGAGGTCCCACTCGTAGTCAAAGCTGACCGGCGTGAATCCAGTCTTCTTCACCAAAGCTCCGAGCCTGTACTCTCCGGTAGCTTCGCATTCTGTGGCGATTTATGTACGGAACATTGCAGTACATCGATTCAAAAAATTCAACAATTATCGCACAATGTAGGATTTTTGAATGACTGAAGGTCTGGGTCAACTTCTCAGAGGACTCTTATCCTACATTTTCTGTCCTTCCAAAATCTCATTAAATCAAAGAAAGATCTGGTCAGGAAGATTCTACATTACGTATCCGCATCTACAGAGAGTGTTGTTACCATTAGCTCTGCAGTACGGTGGAATGTTGGTTCGGATTCTTTCATTCTCTCCGTCTGCAAGTAGATTCAATGAAACAAAAAGTAAAATATTTACTTTATTACGAGCTCAAAAAGTGCTGGTTTAGTGCAGTTCATCATTTGTTGTAGATTTAAAACCAAAGTTTATAAATAAAGCATTTTTGGAGATAGTATTTAATTACTTTCCTTAATTCAGCTTTACAATTCACACAACGTTTGTATTATTGTACCTTACAGTGGGATTTGATTCAGCAATCTCTGGTTTTCGAATCCAATGGAACTTACGCGTCCGACATGTGCGTTTACAGTTGACGTCGTACTCGCAGAACTGATCGTTGCCCTTCGGTCCCTTGTGATACCGTCCACCAGGGGTGTTGTAATGGTTGTAGCAGCATTGTATACTGGATTTGGATAGATTGTCCATGTAGGCTGCTAACTCCGGAGATTTGTCTAGGTTTTCTTTTCCGTTCCATTGTTCCCAGTTTAGTTTGTCCGTACAGTACATGAACCCTCTACCAATACTCAACATGTGCCACACGGCTAGGGTAGGCTCGTCTCTGCATTGGTACTCTGGAAGTTCAACAATAAAACTTGTAGTTTTTGAGTATTCGAGTAAAGATGTTCCTTGTTACGTCACATATTCCTGGATATATGATCTGCGAGTACATGGATCGAAAAAGGCTTCACAATCAGCAGGTGTGGCACCCGAGATGAATCTCTGGCCTTAAAATCCAGGGAAACATCACCGGAAGTCCAAAACAGGGGTATTGGTGGTCCCAAAAAGGACTTAAGTCCTCAAAAAAGAATTAATTTATTATTAGAGAGATAAAAAAAGGTGAACTTACTGCCACAGTTCTGCTTTTGATGGGATGGAAAGACATTGTTTCTCTTTGTTCTTTCTGCAGAAAAAATAATATTGATCAATTAAAAATGCAAGACAAATTCTCTTAGTTCTATAATGTGTAGATATGCTTCAAAGTAAACACATTTCAGGTCCCAGATTGGGCTCTGCCAAACCGTTCACGCGGGTGGTATTCAGTATAGAATGGGGTCCCTTGTGCCTGGCAACTGTCTTATGACCTCATGAGCAAAAATAACACCTTGACTTTTTTACTTGTTTTAAGTTTAATACAGTGGTCCATATTGGATTATGGGTCAGTAAACAAGTGGAATATTGAGTCATTGACAAGATACCCAACAATAAATTACATCATTGCTTTCAGTTGCAACAATATGCCTAATTTTTTAGTACAAAATATTTGCTGATAGCTTTGTATTCAACTTGAAAAAGTGAAAAAAACTCAAGGTTCCATTTTTCCTATTGATATTCTATTATTGGTCATGCGGGAAGAAGAAATTGTCTGGCACCTTGGTCCGCATCCCATACTGAATACCACATGTGGTTAAAAAATTACCGATTTCTTGCTGCTCCTCTTGCTCAGAAAAGGAATAAGTCAACGACACCGCTACCGACAGCAGGAGAACGATACACAGCTTTATCTGCATATTGAGTCTTCAGTCTTTTCCTTTAACTTATTTCAAATTGTGAATCCTCTCTTTAAATCGTATTCATTCGGGTATTTTCTTTCTTGGCTAATTTGTGACGTCACAAAACGTGGGACCAATCATTGACAGGATTAAATTATTGTTACCCGATTTTTGTCCTCTTCTTGCAGGTTTCAATATGGGCTTTACAAACACAATATCTTCATTTATATTTCATTATAAATTCTGTCTTTTCTTTTGAACTTTATTCAAAAGTACATGTTTGCTTTTAGTAATACAGCTGGCTGTAATTTCTGATGTTAAAATCAAATTCTGGTCAATAGCTGAGCCACAGAAAAGATGCAGAACCATCTGTGTAGAATCTAGCCGCTTTCATTATTCCCCGCTACCTACATCTTACTGAATTATTTTGGTTATTGTTGACACGTATGACGTCATGCATTCTCCCACCAATGACTGCAGCTTAAAGTAGGTCTACTTTTCATAAAGTGACAAGGCATATTCCCAGAATACTATGGACCGTCTCTTTCAATCACTACCCAGCAATGAACATGTTAAATTTATGAGACTTCACTTTAGCCTATGGGAGGTAGAAATGACAGATCAGAAAACTCAGAAACAAGAAAGATCTCCTGCGTGACCGCTAGAGGGGTACGGCCCGCTGCGTATCCTGTCCGTGATGTGTGCTGTCCAGGGGTGGGGTTTTCCTTTTTTGCATAATGACATTGGGGGAATAAATACATCTGCTTTCTGGAGATGATTGAAATATTTGTCCACATAAAGCAAACAGAGAGCATGTGATTTTTTCCCTATTCCTGCAGCGTGAATAGGTGCGAGAAAAGACATATTGGTACGCATGCACTTTTTTTAGGGAAAGCTAAGTGAAAAGCAAAAGGCTTTTTGACACCAAAGTAAATGGACCTCATCAGACATTTGGATGGCTATTACATAAAATCAATACACCCTGAATAAAGTTCAGAAAATTTCCCAATTTGAGGAAATCAGAAAATACATTTAGCTTTTTACTGTTGATGTCTATTAGAGAACAGATTTTGAGGCATGAAAAGTAAGTAAGACATTTGTCTCAAAAATATTATTGCAGAAATATATTTCATAATGGATAGATCCGACCTACTTTTTTAGTTTTTATAATATGGGGATGTATCTGATATGTGCATAATTCCCAACTGGAAGTAAACAATGGCCATGTGATCATTTTTGTTTACCTCCTGTTGGGAAATCTGTGAATATCTGAGCCATGCCCAGATGTTACTGGGCCTCAAACCTCAAACATAGGTCTCAGAATATACATAGGTCAGGTCTATCCATTGTGAAGTATATTTTTGCAATAATTTTTTGTGAACAACTGGCCTCAATTTTGCCCCGCAATTGCAAATATCTATTTCTCGCAAACCATCATTGTAAAAATCTAGACAATTTTTCTGATTTCCTCAAAGTCACACGTGTTTTCTGAACTTTGCTTTGGGTGTTATAGTACTTCAATTAGTTCGTTGTCAATTTGTGGTAGTCTAAAAGAACCATGAAACTAAGAACAAAACCCGTTTTATTTCTTGAAGTAATTTATTGAAATAAATTAACCAAGCATTCTTCTGATATTTTCGTTGATGGAAATTCAGAACATAACATTATAAAGAATAATGAGATGATATCAATGTTCATTGAGTAGAACGTTTATTTCTGTTCGGATCTTTGCATTTCTTCAATATTGGCTTCACTTAAAGCAGACAGGAACTGATGTCTTTACAGTGGTTACTGAAACGAAAGAAGATATTATGCAATTTTGGATTTTTGTGATTGTTAAATGAAATAAAAAATGTAACGTTGCGTCGTTTATCCAACTGTTGTAAATGACGTCATGGGTAGGCCTAATTATCATAAAACTGCCAAATTCTTGGGGCAGGATGTTACGCACCCCCAACCGCTAAGGTGACTCCAACGAGCCAACAATAAACATCTTCAATAACTCACGCAGGTTCGATGCCTTGGGTTCATATCGCAAACTGTACAAACTCTTTTTCCCGAGCCATTCCACATGCATTTTGTGGGTCTGTTGTGGCTTGAACAACACTTTGGTTTCCATCTTTCGCCTGCACGGAGAGGGCACTCTGCACCCACGGGAAGGCAATGACTCTGAAGGAATATATCTCAGTTATATGTTGTAAACTGTGAAACTGTAATTAGATTCAAGAATATGAGAGAGTTGTCTCTGTTCTAAAAATGGTAGTTTAACAAATGTACATACTCTTCTTTTTGTCAGAAAGTTTGCCAATGGAGACTCATCTTCTTCAAGAAAGTCCTCCTGCCTGAATGCAAGAGGCATACCGACCGCGGCATAGCAAACCTATCCTGGGGGATAAAAAAAAATCCCCAAAAAAAATTTTTAAAAAAAATTTAGGAAAAACCTGGCTAGATTTGGTACCCCCCACCCCCGTCCTCC
Organism: Haplosyllis leylae; assembly: GCA_038406175.1. Classification (NCBI taxonomy): domain Eukaryota; kingdom Metazoa; phylum Annelida; class Polychaeta; order Phyllodocida; family Syllidae; genus Haplosyllis; species Haplosyllis leylae. The sequence continues at coordinate 11,924 of JBCAUG010160725.1, read as the reverse complement.
CGCCTGGACTGGGTACCCCCCTCCCCCTAGCTGGACTGGGTACCCCCACTGGCTGAACTGGTACACCCCTGCCCTCCTGGCCGCATAGGGTACCCACTGCTGCCTGGACTAGGTACCCTCCGGCTCCCCCCTGTGGACGGACAGACACCTGTGAAAACATTACCTCCTCTTGTAGTACGTACGCGGTCTGTAACAACTGTGAGAAAACAAAAAGTATATTGTAGGTAATTCAAAGTGTGTGGTCATCATTGATGATTCTGGTTGCAGCCACCATCCATTTTTAGGCCTGGTTGTTGCCATGGTATTGCCATGGTAATCAATCGTTTGTTGTAACCTAGATTGTCTCAGTCAGTTTTTGAAATCCACAGAGATTATGGAAACAGTTTAAAATGGTAAGAAATATTAAGTGATGATTTAGAAGGGAGACAATCTGTCTAGTTACGTAATAGTTCCCAAGGAGACGTTGCTGTTTTTAGATAAACTGCCACCAGGGAGACGTTTGTGTTTTTAGATAAAACGTTACCAAGGGGACGTTTCTGCTATTAGATAAACTGGTACCAAGGAGACATTTGTGTTATTAGATAAACCGTTACCAAGGAGACGTTTGTGACAGTCCTCATCTGAAGTACTACACTCAGTTACACAGCTGCCATGCCACAATACATAGACACAGGTCGTTTTCCGACAACCGTCCACTGTAGTGAATTCTTTTCCGACCTCGCATTCTGCTGAAAAGTAAATTCAATTGATAGTTTAATTGACATTAAAAATGTTGTGTCATTATTAGCTTTTCCTATCCATTGCGTCTCTTCATAGATAATGCCTCTGCAGGGTAAACAACTAGTCTATGTCCAATAGAAATGGTTCATTACAGACACACCTTTCTTTGCGTGACCTTATATGGCCACAACAGCTGAATTTAACATAAGATGATGCCCATCACCCTGACTTGCCCCTATTACCGCGCACCTCAATAAAAGCTAGCAATAATAGGTGCAGTATCCTTGGAGTGGTTTGAAATGAATCCGTCTCCAGCTACTTGAGAGCATAGTTTCCCTAATTAGTTACTAATATAACAAGTTCAGGGAGAACTAAATAGCATCATTTTAGTGCACGAAGTACTAGATGTAGACTCTAATTGGCAAAATGAATCAAGGTGGGAATGTTAAACTTAACACAATTTAACCTTCAATCTTTAGTTTAAATTACATTTTTCTTAAGGAATTTCAGTGACAAAAATACAATCAAGAGTTTAAACTAATGACCTGCTTTGTTGCAGGCCAGTGACTTACTACATCGCAACCACAAATTAGGATTCAGAGACAAAATTTTACATTAGGAGATTTCTTTTGAATTAGGACATCGAAATCCTGAGGAACCAGGCAAATTGAATCACCTATTTCACACCTTTGCAGATTTAGTGAATAGCTTTGTAGCAAGCCGACAGCTGATTGGTCAGTGCCTAATTCCCAATTTTGTCCTGCTTTATTAATTCTTGTTGAACAAGTTTATCCATAGTAAATTATAAAATAGTAGAAAAGTGTAACAGTGAACTTACGCGCCCTATCCTCGACTGAAGCGGCAAACGTTACGGCCATAAGTGCGGCAAGAAAGCAGAAAATTTGTTGCATCCTCATGTCGAAAGTTTCTTAAATCTTTGCTACCGAACTTGGACTGAAGGTAACCTTTTTATACCCCATTGATATTTCATTAGTCCTAAATTATTCATTCAAATTCATTTTAATGTTGAAATCTGTTATGCGAAATTAAACATTTAGAATTTGTGACCCCTTAATAAAGTAGCTCATTTAAATATTTTTTACTTTGTGACATCAATATGAAAAGCCATTATTGTTTTACGAGTAACTGTACAAACTGAAACGTGCTGCAAACCATTTAATGAAGCGGGTTAAAAACCAAGAGAGATTACCGTGACGACTTCTGAGTTACAACTGAGTAACTTCAGGTATACAGACACATGTTTGAGACAAAAAATTTTCAAGGGTCAAGACAGGAACCATCTTTGTCTTTACTGACATTCTGTAGAATTGCATAGAATTCTGTAGAATCTGGTAAATATCTGAAGCATGAATTGTGCGGTATTCAAATGTTCCCTCTTTTGCCTGTGTCTCTCTGGCACTCTGCCAGCACATCTGACTCTTAAGCAAGAGGTAGTGAGTTCAAATTCCACTTTTTACAATTTTTTTATACATTTTATAGAATTTTAATAGAATTTCATTGGGAAAACTCTAATAGTTTATATCTAAGCAGGCTGTTTGACGTCAAAATGGCTGGTCTTATTAAGCCAAAGTTTTGTGTTTTACTAATCCTGTTGCTTTTTCCTGTCATCAATAATGAATCCTTCGGTTTAAATTTATAATAAGTGTAGCCCGAGTGGCCGAGTTGTACACAGTGCTGTGCCTACCACACAGACGGTCATGGGTTTTAGCCCAACACGAACCTCCACCAATGCTTGTGGACACATCCGCAGGTACGTGTATTCAAAAGGCTTGGCTGCCATGCTCACCTCTATACAATCAGCAGGTGTCACACCAGGGATGAATCTGGGGATCACCGGGGCAAGAAAGCATGCAAAAAGGGGATCCACTCTGGCTTTGAAACCCAGGGCAAACATCACCAGAAGTCCAAAACAGGGGTATCAGTGGCCCCGCGAAAAGAACTTATGTCCTCAAAAATAATTTTTAAGAAAATGATATCTGAAACAGTGTTTAACCATGTCAAATTTGAAATCTAAGGTTGCTAATCGTGGTTTTCCTAATTTGTATTAGATTTCTTTGGATAAACGAATTAGTTGAATTCAACTGGAACCAGTCAAGCATAACTGAAGTCTTATGTACGTTTTTCTGTGTCTCTCACTCATAGTGACTCTTTGGTGTAATGGTTAACGTGCCTGACCATGATCAGGAATTCCAGGGTTCAAACCTCATAGAAGTCCTTTTACTTTTTCATAACTGTTTGTTGTCTAACTTAATGAATTAGATGAATTTATCGAATTTTCAAAATCAAAATAAGAAAAACTCCGTTGATTTTAAAAGAAGTTTCGGACATCCTGGTGGTAAGATTACTTACTTAACAACAAGGCTAATGTGAAATTTCACAAATGTCTCAGTACATTCTTCTCAACAAACAACTAATGTTATTGCACACTAACGGAAAGATATACAATTCTGACTGGTTTGTAAATAGTTTTACAATAGAGGAGTCTATACCCTGTAAGAAAATCGGTCAGTTCTGACTCATTCGAATATTAGTTTTGTAATGGTTGTCATTGAGAAAATTATTTTTTTCCATTCTTCTTTTGGACACACACTTCTGACTGAACAAAAACATTGTCACAGACCACCATAAAAAACTATTTACTGATCAGTCAGAATTGGATATTCTTCCAGCAGGGTGTATTGAATACTTCCATCTCAGTTGATGAAAACACGGAAACAAATGAAAAAATACTGACATAATTGCATTTTTAACAATCATTTATTATTATTATTATTCAATTTGCTTCGTGAGGAATTTACTTTAAATAGTTAATGGAAATGTGCGAATTAGGATGCTTCTGCTCCCAATATTCCTTCATGCAGTCGAGTCTATACGTCCAGCAACAAGTATCGAAACATTGGCGAAAGGCGTTTTCATCTTTATTATTGTCGAAATATTTCATACAAGCGTTGCGATCGCAATTCCTTCTCCTATGAACAGGCAAGAGAAAACTTTCATTAATGTTGGCTTTGCCGTAAATAAAAATCTAACAGATATCTAAAGTGGCAGATTCACGAGGGGATATTAGGAATGCTCGCCCTGGGGGCCCAATTTTCTTTTTAAGCTGCATGCAATTTTTGACGAAAAAAGCCATAACATTAGGTTGGTGTTCATCATCAGTTTTACCGTTTTTCTATTTGAGTTTCATCTTCGTCAGCTGCAACTGAATCATCATCGTTCCCATCATCTGCAAATAGTTAAACCAGCTGTGAGAAAACAAGAGTATGTTTTGGGGGGTTCAAAGTGTTTAGTCAACATTGCTGACTCTGGTTTAACATGGTAATCACGTTAAGAGGAGAGACAATCTTGGTTACAAAAGACGATTGATTACCATGGTAATCAATCGTCTTTTGTAACCAAGATTGTCTCTCAGTCAGATCTTAAAATCCACATAGATTATGGAAACAGTTTGCAATGCTAAGAAATATATTCTCTGACTTACAAAGCAACTTATGTACCAGGTGTTACCAGTGATGTGTTACTACGGAGATGATTTGTCTTATGAAGTAACACGTTACCAAGAGATGTTTTGTGTTATCAAATTAGTAACAAGAAAGGTAGTATTTTGTTGGATAAAGTCTTACCAATGAGACATTTCTGTTTTTAGATATTAGATATTAGGAGATGTTTTTTGCCCTTCAGTATAGTGGTACCAAGGAGACGTTTTATCTTATCATTGGCATTGTTTTATTAGGTAAACAGTTGCCAAGGAGATGTTTGGGTTATTGGGTGAACCGTTACCAAGATTATTTGGGTAAACCATTACCAAGGAGACGTTTGTGTTATTAGATAAACCGTAACCAAGAAAACCTTTGTGACAGTCCTTGTCTGAAATTCTGCACTCCAATACACAGCTCCCTTTCCGCAATACTTCAACACAGGTTGTTTTCTTACATCCGTGCACTTCAGTGAATTCCTTCCCTACTTCACATTTAGCTGGATGGTAAATTCAATCGACAGTTTAAGAATAAATGACGTTGCGTATAGGTGCAGAATTCCTAGAGTGGTTTGAAATAAATCTATCTTTCTTCAGCTACTTCACCAGATAGTTTTCGCAGTTGGTTACTATCATAAGAATTACAGCTAAAACTACATAGATAGTAACGCATTATTTTAGAGCACAAATTACCAGATGTAGAATTTTAGTTGACAGAATTAGTTAAAGATATCCAAATTTAACTAAAGTTGATTTGACCTTCAATCTTTAGTTTTGAATTTCTCTTTTTTAAAATACCTTGTAGTTTACATTTTTTCTCAATGATCTCTAGGACAAAAGTACAAACAAGAGTTGAAACTGATGACCTTCTCCATGGCAGAATAGTGATTTACCCCTCTTCCACCCACAAGTAACGATTAACAGTGGTTGATTGATGGTTTTTGCCCCAAATTCTGGGCCCATGGTGCCGACCTACAAAGGCCTTTGCCCCGTAGTGACTGCACATGGGATGATGGTTCTATTTGCAGGTGGTGGGGACACCTAACAACTATATGTTGTAATCAAACTTTTTGTTGCTGCAGGTGGTGGGGACCATAAAACCTAGTATACAATATGCTTCGCTCCCCTTCGCCCTCCAGGGAGTGAAGGGAGCGAACGAGCCACCTGGTGAAACTTTTTTCACAACCTAATATTTGAATACGTTTATCAATAGTAAATTATAAAATAGTAGAATATTGCAACAGTAAACTTACGCGCCCGATCCTCGACGGAAGCAACAAACGTTACGGCCACGAATGCGGCGAGAAAGCAGAAAATTTGTTGCATCTTCATGTCGAAGGTTTCTTCAATCTTCAGTGCCAAACTTGAGCTGAAGAGAACCTTTTTATTCTCATTGATATTTCATTAGTTGTAAATTATTCATTTTATTTCACTTTGATGTTGAAATCCGCTATGGTTAATCCAATTTCTAATTGTCTTTTAGAATTTTGGACCCCTTAATAAAACAATCCATTTCACGATTTCTTCTTTGTGACACCAATATGAAAGCCATTATTGTTTTACCAGTGTACTCCCAACTGTTCAAACTGAAATATGGTGGAAACCATTTAATGAAACGGGTTAAAAACCGAAAAGAGCATCAACTATGGTCTTCCCGCTGTTTGCTGCATCTGCAAAAGTTCAAGTGTGATGAATGGGAGAAATAGATCAGTGAGCCCCAACTTCAAACCTATTTGCCAAGGTGTGAAAAAGGAGATTCAATTAATATGGATTGCGAGATTTGGGAATTTCTAAAGTTTCTGCAGTAGGAGAGAACACCTACATACCCGACCTGGGTAGGGCAGGGGCAGGGTGATCCACCTGGTCAGGAGAACTAAAAGACGATGAGGAAGATCACCTGTCTACCTACCAGGCCCATTGGGAAAGAGTGGGAACAGAGCAGGTGATAGGGAATAGAAAGGGAGAGTTTCTAGATCTATTCTGCTTTACTTTATCTTTCATGACATACATACTGGTTTAAACAGGTTGAGATTTCTGAAAACAATTTGATAAAAGACATTTCCAATAAAAAAGCTCCACTGGGAATGCCTGTGTGCATTCAAGGCACAGACAGGCCAATTTCTGACTCTGGCATAATTTATGGCTAGCAAATCAAGGCTGAAATAGACCTGGAATACTTCAACCAACCTACTGGGCAGTGTAACATGTATAACTAAGTCTTACCCCTTCCACTAAAATAAGGGGATTTACAGAGGCACAGGGGACAGGTAAAAATCACAGCCACAGTGTCACATCAAGAATGTGACATTGTACTTAACAACTTATGCTGACATGTTAACAGTAAGTAAACATAATCCCAATCAGCAGCTTTAAGAACTGAAATAGGTACCAGTCACACTTCAGTGACCTTCCAAGTTTACGCTCATCACCAGGACACATCACAGTCTGTGATACTGTTATTTAAGTATTTATGTGCATCTGAGGTACAGACAAAAACAAGCAGTTTCCATAACAGTTTCTATTGTTTCAGTTGCCTGATTAATAGGTGAGCTGTCACTGAACACAGGAGATTTAGCATTTCTGTAAAAGACTTGTCTTTGTTCTCCACATTGTGGAAATGAATAAAGCTGAACAATTGACCCAAAAATGGAAAAAGCATTTCAGAATATTGTCTGTACTTGGTTTTGTAATTGACTAATGTTTGGTGGGATTTTGTGTGCATATGATTGGTTCATTGTGATTGGACGTCAGATCTAATCCACAAAAATGGTGTGTGATTCAACTTCTCGTATTAATCTGCTAAATGTGAAAATAAGATATCGCAAAATAGACGCAACAAAGGCGCACCCCTTCCATGTTCATCCGAGTTTTTTCACAAACACACAAAGTTGGCAACGTTGGTATTATTGACAAATTTTTATTCCCATATATTTGCAGTTTTCTTTTCCATTTGCACCAATTGGTGTTAGTAAATGTGAAATTAGAATTCAAGGGGTGTTAGAGAATTACATGTTATGGATACAAAATTCATTGAATGAGTTGATTATGAATGGCACAGTCAAAATGAAGTTGGCAATGTTGGCCTTTTGGTTTGTGAAAAAAACTCTATCGCACCATTGGTAATATTCCAGACTCAGCAGGTAGCAGGTGACAGTTTGAAGAAATCCTTATCATTTCACAATGTGATTTGAGTTTTTTGTGGCTGCAGATGTTAGTGAGAATTATGCATATTCTGACGTGGTAAATAGACAAAAGTGACACAAATGACATTTTTGTCTTGTTTATTTATTTTAACATTGGAAAGTTTCCTGCGAATCAGCTATCTGAAAAACTGGGTCTATTGATTAGGAAAATGAGTAGGGTGTTTCTTCTTGTAATCTCTCCATAGTTGGGCGGTATCCTTGGGGCAGCAAGTGTCAAAGCATCTACGAGCTGAGTCTCCAACTGGTTGTTTGTACCATTGTCTGCTGTAGTACTGGAAGCAGGCTTCCTTGTCGCACTTTGGATTGACTATCCACCTGCACAGAGGAAAAAAGTGTTCAACCAATTCAACTTAGTATGATATGCCCTTTATTTTTGGACACTTTTGTAGTCTTTTGAAATTTACAAATCTCTAGATCTAACAATAATTTTTGAGGAATTCATAAAATATGTTAGCTCACTACAAAAAGCATAACCTTGACATTCTCAAAAACATTCTGCATGTGGAATTTAGTGTCTACAAATTGTATCAGATTTAATATTGGTCTGAGGAATTAGATAAATGTACTGTATTCACCAAAGGTAGTTAAGTTATTTTGAAATCTTTACAAAATCATTAGAATGTGGCATTGATGATCAGGATATTGCATTGAAAAAAGAACTGTTCAAGAATTGTTTTCCCCAAATGGAACAGAAATTTCCTAAACTCAGGAACTCTGATAGATCAATACTGCATTCATTAGGTTCAATTTAAAGATCCTCTCTGTTACCCGTGTCTTCCTGGCAAAGAAGTAGCGTCTCTGTCTCTTACACAAGAGGTAACAAGTTCAAAAATAGCAATCCAGTCAATTTTACATTTTTTGGTCATTGAAATTGCCGAAATCAGCGAAAACATTAAGAGAAAACTCAAGCGAATATCTACTAGAATTGAACTCAAAACATCTGGAGGAATTATCTCCAGGTGTTCAAGGTATTACGGGCCGAGCATGGTTAATTCGAAATAGGTGAAAGGCGATTTAACTGTGCATTTTATAACATAAAATAATAAGAGAGTGCGTGGTATAAAAATTGAATTACGTAAAACTTCGAATTAACCATGTTCGAATTAACCGTGCCCAACCTGTATTTGAAGAACCAAATTCTGACCACTCTGAATACAGTACGCATTTACCGTTTTTCGTCTTCTCTCTTGTAAAAAACGTCATCTTCAACATCACCACTTGCATCACCATCTCCATCAACTGAAAAAACAAAAACAACAAAAAACAAAATAATTCAGCAGAAATTAAAAAATAATACAGGATTCGGCTCAAAAAATATAATCCTCAAACACAGATGCTTGTAAACTAATTGAAACACAAAAGTCTGTTTACTACTTATACCTTCATTATCCGGGCATTCGTCATAAGTAATCCGGCATTCCGTATAACACTGCTCAGTGAATTTACACATGAATTTACTGCATTCTCCTTCCTTGTGGTCGAAAGAAAATTCCTTCCCAACAACGCATTCCTTTGCTAGAAACAATGTGTCCTTGATCAATAACACTTTGTTGTGTGGGGAGAGTCGGTGACATATCCGGGGGGATCAGCGCGGCGGATTGCATGTAATGAACATCAATCAAGTTTGAGAACAACACCAAAATTAAAATTTATATTAAAGTACTTGCACAACTGTTTTTAAAATATACGCATTTATGAAAGACATTTTGTTTCATCAATTTGTGCACATGGAATTTTCTGACAGCACTTTGCCAATTCTACTAAACTTAAAAAAACCATTTGATTGCAATGAACTTGAATGAAGCTAAGTCAAGTTCATTGACAACATTGTTTTTTTAAAATTTTAGGAGAATCGGTAAAGTGCCATCAGAAAATTCCAGGCAGACAAACTGGTGAATCAAAATATACAGGTTGAGCACGGTTAATTCGAACGGCATCGGCAAGGTTTTCCTTCGAAATAAGTGGAATTCGAATTAACAGTGCATTTTAACATTAAATGATAAGAGAGTGTGTAGTAAAAAAACTTCGAATTAAGTGGAATTTCGTATTAACCGTGTTCGAATTAACAGTGCCCAACCCGTACTACTAAAAGCAGTTGTGACAGTACTGTAAAAGAAATTCAATTTTGGTGTTTTTCTACTTTGACTACAATCCGCCCCACTGATCCCCCTGATCTCCATGAATAGCGCAACTTCACCATTAATTAACATACAGTTCCCGCACAGGCGAAATTTTGTAATACACAGTGGTTCAGGAAATTATTTTAGTCTAAGATCAACAGTCTGCCCACCCGCCCGTCCGCCCATCCCATTGTCTGTATCCTATGGAATCCTGTAACTAGGAACTGGTACTTTCTGGCTGGTTTTTCTCGGGATTGGAGCAAGAAAGGGGTCTGCTTACTCCTGGCAGATTTTTGTTTTTCGGGGGAGGGGTGGGACGAAAGGATCTGAAACACAGTCCCATGCATCCTGTTGCATTATGAAATAATGACTCCCCCGATGAACAGAATGACAGACACTACTGAGAATAGTATTTCATTGCAACCTTCCGATTCTTTATCAGTACGTAGAAAATCAAAATTAACTAAACGTTAGTAATGTTATCTTAAAGGTGAAATCTTACGCCAGTTTTCCTCGTTAATGTCGTATAGAGCGTACGGATCATAAGCGAGCGTCACTGCAACGATCGCAGCCAAAACGCACACAGCCAGATTCGACGTCATCGTTTCTTCTTTTTCTCCAATACTGATGTTTGATTTACATGCCACGCACTTTATATTCACCCGTGAGGATTTCATTAGCGTTATATTATTCATAAAATATTTTTTACTCCCGATTCAATTTCACTAAACATCTCGTAATTGTTTACGCTATTCAAGTTTGAACTCTTGATGAAACTTTCATTTTGAAGATATTAATGTTTGCTCCCTCCAATATCTCGTAGAACAATCGTTTTTCATGTAGATTCAACTGTTCTAACATTGGAATGCATGGGAGGAGAACCAAGAAATGGGGGTCAGAATCTGTGAAAAGCGAAACAGAATTGAAATCTTACGGACTTTGACCTTTGATGAAACAATCAATGTCATATACGAGGTTTGTTCTCAGCAATATCTTTATTTTTAAAATTGCTGTAATATAACAATTTCAATGTTAAAAGAATACTTGAGGTCATAAGTCATTTTGTAGGGCCGCTGGTACCTCTGGTTTGGGTTTTCTGGTGATGCAAAATAAAATTTTGCTTTTCATTTTTTTTAAAACAAGTCCTTCGGTCGAAGGGGTACCATCCGTGTGTCACATAGATCACAAAAACCTTCATAAATCAAAAGAAAATTGATTTTATTTTGATTTGACCTTGATACTGAGTAGTCTTGACATTGATCTTCAGATGACCTTGACCTTTGAAGTAAATTGTACTGGAATATAAGCATACAGAAGTAACGGTTAAGTAAAAATATGTTTTATTTGACCTTGACTCAATGACCTTTATACTCAATCTTCACCATGGTCAAGATGTATTTGCATACTACAAATAAAGTTCCTTAGTGGTTCAAAAGTTATTGCCTGAACAGACAGACACACAGACAGATGGGCAGACAGATACACAGACAGACAGACCGAAGTGAAATTATTATCTATCTACATACATTTGTTTTGAGAGCCTGCTATGCTCAGAGGGGACAAGCTAGCATCGGCAATCTGAGTGATTAGTGGCATAATGTCTTTCAGGCAGTCAGCTGTGTACAATCGAGATTTTCACAAATGAAGAACATTGGCAATTGTGGCAATATTGCCAATTGTTTGTTCCCATACATTTGCAGTTTCCGTCTTTATTCTAATCATACTGTATTAGTAAATGCAAAAATATCAAGGAGTGAAGAATTTCACTTTGGTGGCTCGTTCCACACGGGAATGTCCACACGGAAGCCACACGGGAATGTTCCCTCCACACTGGAATGCCACACGGGAATGTCCACACTGAAGTCACATGGGAATGTCCCTTCACACAGGAATGCCACACAGGAATGTCCCCTCAACACAGGAATGCCACACGGAAGCCACACAGGAATGTCCCCTCCACACAGGAATGCCACACAGGAGCCACACAGGAATGTCCACACAGGAGCCACATGGGAATGTCCACATGGGAGCCACACGGGAATGTCCCCTCCACATGGGAATGCCACACAGGAGCCACACAGGACTCATGTGTATGCACACAGCTCCCCTCCACATTCCAAAAAAAGTGACCAAAAAACAGCCCGTCAACCACATAGGTAGCTCTGACGAACCACCAATTAGATATCACTGGGTACAAGAGGATTACATTTCAAGGTTGAATACTTTGGTAGTCCAGTTAATTTCGAGTGGTACAGCTAAAAGACAAATGGCAAAATTGGCATTCTTGTTGTCACCAATATTTACACTCTCTTGGTTTGTGTAGTAAAACTCAACCCCAGTCAGAATTGAGTGTCCGCCAGGTCAGTGAGGAGAGCAAGAGTTGTT